>ML854684.1:0-28758 GCA_009831015.1 Picea engelmannii | reverse complement strand
TCACGGACTTGGGTATTTGGGAGGCTGTATGCATGCCAGCAGAAAACTTGGATGTTAAAGTTATCAAATCTAAATCGCCGTGGATACCCTCCTTCGAGTGGGAAGATTTCTGTGTATCTGCAGCTAAGGATACCGTGCCTGCACAAACTGGTATATGCAGTTCTTCGAGCTCTGAGGAAAAGGTAAGACAAAGCATTCAACCTGCTAACAATCGTAAAACGCCTCCTTTCTGGAAGGATGCATATAATAACCTCCCTGCTGAAAGTTTTGATCTCAACGTAGAGGCCTCGCCATGAGATTATGCAATCTCCGCAGTGTTTTAAACATTTTCTTGCGTTCTTGTAATGGGAATGTGTATAGCTGCACCAGTGAGATATACGCTGACAAGGATCTTTGTATATGTACGACATGTACAGTGCAGGCTTCAACAATTAACGAGGGATTCAGGTATCATGTTTGATACAACTAGGACCTCAAAAATAGTTTGGCCTATCTTTCTTCCAAATTTAGGATCGAATGGACTTTGTACCTGGAAAAGGGATATTTCCGAGTTTCAATTATTTTTTATGAGTTGCAGTAGAGAACTGATGCATATTTTGTTTGAAGGTTTATTTTCTTCTGCTGCCTTACCATGAGATCATAATTTATAGGGTTTTTTATTTGTAGAAGTTAAACTCAAAATTGTTGGTGAAATTATAATTTTGTATTATTTAAATTGATAGATTTAGGGATTTGAAAAACCTTTAATTTATTTATCCATATTAACCAATAATATCTATAATTTTATATATTTTTCTAAAATTCTAATAATTGTAAACTGAAATAAAAACACAAAAATTCAAAAAAAATTAATGTTAAATTTCTCTTAATTTATATAATAATAATAATTTTAATTCATATTTAATAATAATAATAATAATCATGTGAGCATACTAAGTTGATGACTCCTAAAATATGTATGTAAGAGTTTTGTATATTTAGATTTTTTAATTAATATTATGATATCATGTAAGTGTGGAGTGTTTAAAGTAAATGTTGTTAAAAGGATTTGATGTAATAATCTTGGTTAATTCATTATTATTTTTATTTAGAAAAAAACACTTCATTTGAAATGATAAATTAGTAGTTTATAAGGTGAATCAAATTTGATAATATATAATGATAGTTTATAAGGTGAATTAAATTTAATAATATATAAGATAATTTTTAAGACTAGTATTAATCAATTAAAAATAGTTTTAAGTTTGAAAATTTCAACATAAATAAATAACATTTATTATCTATTGATAGTTTTAAAGGTGAATCAAATAATCAATTGATAATATATAAGATACATTTTTAAAACTAATTATTATATAATTAGAAATAGTTTTAAGTTTTAATTTACAATTAGAAGGAACTTTCAACATAAATAAATAACATTTACCCTCAATCCATACATAATATCAAATTTAACTCTTAATTTTTTTTCCTGTACTATTTTTTTTGGTTGGTCCACAAAGCATGAGGAGGCTAGGTTAACAGAAAAATGGTTAATATCAAATTTAACTCTTTTTCCTGTATTACTTATTGTTGGTCCTAAAGAGGCTAAGTTAGCAGAAAAATGGTTATAAATTTAAGAATTGATGACCTTGTTTTTTTCAAAGTAAAAAAAATAGAGAAAATACCTCGAGTCAATGTCCTAGTACCAAACTACAGCACTAAAATAACCCATGCCATACTACTTATTGTTGGTCTTAAAGAAGCTAAGTTAGCAGAAAAATGGTTATAAATTTTAGAATTGATAACCTTGTTTTTTTCAAAATAAAAAGAATAGAGAAAATACCTCGAGTCCATGTACTAATATCAAACTACAGCACTAAAATCCATGCCATACTACTTATGGTTGGTCCTAAAGAAATGGTTATAAATTTTAGAACTGATGACCTTGTTTTTTTCAAAGTAAAAGTAAAAAGAATAGAGAAAATACCTCGAGTCAATGTCCTAGTACCAAAACTACAGCACTAAAATAACCCATGCCATACTCCAGAAAAAGCTCGAACGATCTTTAACAAATAGATACATGTACCCCAAACCCACACAGATAGAGAGGTAGAGAATACCTAGGAGAGCCGAGAGCCACCCACACAGATAGGTAGGTAGAGAATACGTAGGGGAGCCAGACAACTCTCGAACAAACTTGAACTCTCCTAGAGCCACCCACACAGATAGGTAGGTAGAGAATACCTAGGGGAGCCAGACAACTCTCGAACAAACTTGAAAAATTAACCCCGTAACTTCGGGAGAAGGGGTGCCTTCTCAGAAGGTGGCAGTGACCAGAAGGTAATGAAAGATCGTGTAATTATTAGTCTTTGCAGAAGACCAGGATTATTAGTCCAGAGGGACATGAACGCGGAAATGCGGATTTCTTGACGCTCTAGATTATTAAAGATGGGCATTAAGTAATTTATTAGTGATATGTGACATTATTAGTTAGATCTTATTTCCAACTCGGTGTTGTATTTCTGTTATTGTCAATAATTAAACATAGTTTGCTGAGCAGTTTTTATGATTAAGCAGGTGGTATATATAGTTGAATATATCTTTGTTTATATATCAAGATAATTTAACATATATACACTAGCTCCCATTAAATATATGCATCAGGTAATCAGGTAATAATGTATTAGTTGTACAGAGATGGAATTTGACTAACAAATTCCGGATGAAAAATCGATTTCCCTTTTAAAAAACGGGTGAAACCGACGTTACAATGCACAATTTAACAAGCTTGGCCATTTTGAAATTCCAACACTGGTTGTATATAATATTTTATTTGCGCAGAGATCTCGGACTCCTGAGTCACATCAAATTTGATGTCCAATTACGTGTAACACTTCTGTTTTATATGGTCTTAGTCTGTATGAATTTTTGGAAGATAACAATGGGCACGACTCATGAGCATGGACAACCTAAATAATCTGACACGGTTTGCTAATTCTGTCAGTCCTCGCTTTTATCTATAGCAACTCAGGTAGCTGTGACACATTTACACAGTCAGTTTTGGCTGCATAAAATGTCTTCAGGATATTATCTAGACGTGCAGTGGGAGTTCGAGCACGTGATCATCTCTATTTTAATGAATTTTGGCAATGATCGAGCATTTANTAGGGGAGCCAGACAACTCTCGAACAAACTTGAACTCTCCTAGAGCCACCCACACAGATAGGTAGGTAGAGAATACCTAGGGGAGCCAGACAACTCTCGAACAAACTTGAAAAATTAACCCCGTAACTTCGGGAGAAGGGGTGCCTTCTCAGAAGGTGGCAGTGACCAGAAGGTAATGAAAGATCGTGTAATTATTAGTCTTTGCAGAAGACCAGGATTATTAGTCCAGAGGGACATGAACGCGGAAATGCGGATTTCTTGACGCTCTAGATTATTAAAGATGGGCATTAAGTAATTTATTAGTGATATGTGACATTATTAGTTAGATCTTATTTCCAACTCGGTGTTGTATTTCTGTTATTGTCAATAATTAAACATAGTTTGCTGAGCAGTTTTTATGATTAAGCAGGTGGTATATATAGTTGAATATATCTTTGTTTATATATCAAGATAATTTAACATATATACACTAGCTCCCATTAAATATATGCATCAGGTAATCAGGTAATAATGTATTAGTTGTACAGAGATGGAATTTGACTAACAAATTCCGGATGAAAAATCGATTTCCCTTTTAAAAAACGGGTGAAACCGACGTTACAATGCACAATTTAACAAGCTTGGCCATTTTGAAATTCCAACACTGGTTGTATATAATATTTTATTTGCGCAGAGATCTCGGACTCCTGAGTCACATCAAATTTGATGTCCAATTACGTGTAACACTTCTGTTTTATATGGTCTTAGTCTGTATGAATTTTTGGAAGATAACAATGGGCACGACTCATGAGCATGGACAACCTAAATAATCTGACACGGTTTGCTAATTCTGTCAGTCCTCGCTTTTATCTATAGCAACTCAGGTAGCTGTGACACATTTACACAGTCAGTTTTGGCTGCATAAAATGTCTTCAGGATATTATCTAGACGTGCAGTGGGAGTTCGAGCACGTGATCATCTCTATTTTAATGAATTTTGGCAATGATCGAGCATTTATACCGAATTGAATATTTTTAAATTTTCAACAACTTGCTACTCTGTCCTTGGCATTATACAAATAAAGACTAATATCCACAACAAAACAAAAAAGTGAAGGTGTTGTTTAAGGTTTTGTATATTTATAAGGTAATATAAATTTTGGTGAAATGGTAATTTTTTATTGTTTAAATTGCGGTTTTGAATGTATAAATAAATTTAATTGGATGAAAAATCCTTAAACATATATTTAATTATTCAAATTTGCAGATCTAACTAATTTTTATCAAATTTTAGGCAAAAAAATAAAATGATAATACCACCAGAAAATAGACAAAACTTAAGACGTTTAAACTGCTACCCAGCCATAGAGCAGCTCTCTCTCTTCTAGATACAAATACCATTAAATATTTTATATTAAGATATTTCTTAAATAATATATATACAAGCTCTTTGAATATCTCAACATGATCTTCTCATTGGCATGCACTTGAGTCGCATTAGTAACAGTCTATCACACAAATTAGTATGTACCTAAGGACTGTTGCAGAAAACATTTTTTTGGAGTAGATGCATTTTCCGTCTCTCGGGAGATCGATATAGATGATCATACAGTATGCAATATTGTTAGCTTTATAGAAGCAGCTCGCGAGCTTAGAGTAGAGGTAGGTAAATTTCTTACATTGTTAAAGTTTCCCTTGTTGAACTTCACAATCTTGCCTGAAGCTTTGGAAAGAGCTTTAAAAATACATGTATCTTTGAACTAGAGTCTGAAGCTTTGATCACAGCAGAAAGCAAATTAGAATGATCACAGCAAAAAGAAAATTAGAACTCTATTGTTTTTAGATGGCATTTTGATTTGTGATGTTACAGTTTTTAACTAAAAAAATTTCCATCCATGGTGTAAGACGTAAGACGTTAGTTCTAATGTGGAAGAATACGAATATAAAAAATAGATTCACAATAGGAAATACATCATAATCAAAATGCATTGTTTGTGCAATTCTAGGGGAAGCCTCCTAATTCAATAATACTCAACATGACTCTAGTGACATATAATGATGTTTATATAAATGGAGGTAGGCAATGGAGAGGGAAAATATGATTACTAATAAGAATGGCAAAGGAGAAGAATGCAAGGTGAAGAAAGTATATGAAGGTATACAACATGTCCCATTCATGTACATTATTAGAATAATATAATAAGGAAAGTGGGGGAATATGTCTAATGGTTAATGGTTGGGGACAAACATGTTTCCCCATTCAATCAAATCTTCAACTTGAGATTTTGTTGCTTTAGTTGTTTATCTTCCTATGTCACATTTACAGTAGGTAAGTTATTCCACGTGTGGTGGAGGTGGTAGGATTTGTGATCAATGACTGCTATTGTTTTTATGATCAACTTACCTTCGTCATTTAATAGTGGAAGCTTTATATATGTGGTGGTGTGTTTCCTCAAACATGGAATTTAAGCTCCAACTTCTATTTACCTTTTTTCAATTTACCTTTCATTCCATTCTTGTCTAACATGTTGCTTCATCTTATTGTGAGCTAGTTGGATCTCGTCCTTAAGTAAATTGAGTGCTTCTATGTGCATTGTAGGTGCTCATCGATTACATGTACCTCTCTTCATACCTATAGATAACTCTCAATTTCAAGTGGTGGATATCCATAAAGGGAAATTTTGGTTATGTGTTGTACGTGGTATCAAACAATCATTTGCCCAATCAGATCCCACTACAATGTTTTATTTGATACAAATAAACAAAGATACCCTCTAATGCATTTATTGACTAAATTTGTGTGCCTATTTGGTTGAGGGTGATATGCAAATCTTATACCTAGTGTGGTTCCCTACAGCCTGAAGAGTTCTTGCCAGAGTTTTCCCTTCAAATTTGGATCTCGGTTACTCATAATTTCTTTCAAGATTCAATGGAGTCAATGTACTTCACAAAACATTTTCTACTTGGTAGGCTCTAAAGTTGAACTAGCTATTACAAACATGTTTTGTGAGTCTATCCATTACTAGTAGTATTGTATCTTTACCTTTGTATTTAGGAAGGATTCCAATGAAATCCATGGAGATCCCTTCCCACCATTGTACATGAATGGTTAAGAACCTCAAAGGGGTGATTTTTTCTTATGTGTGGCATGTGGTGTCTCTTGAACTTATGCTTATACTGAGAGGGGGGGGGGGAATTAGTATAAGACGATTTTTATTTTATTTAACCATTCATCAATTATTGATTAGCTAAGAAACAATAATCACATATAAACTCAAATCACAATGCATAGAGTTTAACATGGAAACCCAATCAAGAGAATACTATAAACTTATCTTTATAATTTTTTGTAGGCACCAACCTAATTTTACAAATATTGTTGGAATCAACCTAATCGAGACACATATCTCCTTAACTGAGCACCAACTCAGCAAGATGTAGGAACCAACCTATTGGAGACACCAATCTCCTCAATTGATCACCAACTCAACAAGATGTAGGCACCAACCTACTAAAGACACCAATCTCCTCAATTGACCACCAAATCAATAAGATATGTGTAGACACCAATCCAAGATCTTCATAGACATAGTACTTATGACTTCACATGCATTCTTCATTCCACAGACAATCCTTCAAAACCTAGAAAGCCTCATAGCATCATTCCCAAAATGTAATCATTGACAACAACATCCACTAACGACAATATCCATTGACTGCAATATCCACTAACGACAACATCCACTGATGATAACATCAATTGGAGACAACACAACAACCTCAAAATAGTGCACATGACAACATCATAGACCTCCAATCCTTCATAGCACACCTTGAGAAAAAGAAAGATCTCAGGAAAATCCCTTAGAATTCTCTTGCACACCTTTAGATCCCAAAAAAACACCCCAACACCTATAGGGCACCTCAGATCACTTATGCACATCTCAGAATTGATCTCTTGCTTGGTTTCTCTAAAAATGCAAAAATCGATCCTATATTTATAGTAATTTTTTCCCCACTTTTAGGGCCGACCTGTACATACTAGCTAAGCCGACCTCAATTTTTTTGCTTGGTTGTCAGAATAAAAAATTTATATGTCCTCATTCCTAGGGAGTTAGAAGGAATTCTATATACCACTAGAAAGGTATCGGAATAATATTTCCAACCATATAACTTGTGCTCCCACTTTAGCTAGGTATGTAAAGTTAAAATTCCTTCAAATATAGGGTATCCAAACTAATCATAAAAAATCCAAAAGTAATACTTTCAACAATATCCATCTTGCAATCCTTATCTTAGACATATGTAGGATTATAATATTTATCTTGGACATATGTAGGCTCCTCCTATCCTTTAAATAAATGAAAATAATATTTCCAACAATGTCATACCATCATTTGCCCAATGAGAACCACTATAACTATTTATTTGATGTAAAGCAACAAAGATATCCTTAAGAAACTTATAGGCAATTTTTGTTTGGTTGTTTGATTGAAGTTAATATGAAAAGAGAATAGAAAATGTGGTTCATTGTAGCCCAAATAGTTATTTCTGTAGGTTTCCTATGAAATTAGTATCCCAGTTGCTCATTATCGCTTTCAAGAGTCAATGGAGTCAATGTACTTCACAAAACTTTTGCTAGTTGCAAAGAGCTAAATTTGAACTAGTTGCTACAAATATATTTGGTGAGTCTATTGACTACCATAGATATTGCATCCTTACCTTTGTATTTAGAAAGTATTTAAATAAAATACATGGAGATCATTTCCCATGATTATATAGGAATGGATGAAGGATGAATAAGTCCTCGTAATTTGATAGTTTCTCCTTTGTTTCACTTATAGACTTTACATTTTGGAATCGTGCTCTCGCCATCATTCTTAAGACCTTCCTAGAAAGCCTTCTTGACCCTATGATGTGTCTTAAATGATTCGTAAATGTCTAGTTGATGTGGCAATATGGGATTCTATTAGAATGAGCAAATTAAGTTTAGGTACAAGATGAATATTGGATTTATACCATGTGATGTCATCCCTTGAAGAGAAGTGATCAAAAGAGCCCTACCGTGTGTGTAGTTGTTGTATATTTTTCTAGGTGATGAGATCTTCTTGACACCTCTTCCTTCCTCTATCCATGACAATACTAGAGAGGTGATGGAGCATAAGATAAATGGCCCTTTTGATAGCATAGTTAGGATATTTGCAAAGTCACGGCCTATGCCTTAGCTTCCCTTAGCTTCCCACTTCTATCCTGCATCTTGTCTTCCCACTTCTATTTCTCTTTTGAGGCAATCATTTTCTTTAGAAAGTACTTTAGGATATTTTGGATAGTCTTGAATTTAAGGTGCCTCCCTAGTGTGGGTGCCATTTTTTATTCCGTTTAAGTTAGCTAATATATATTTTTATAAGTGGGTTTGATGAAGTATTTACTCTTAAATTGCTAGATTTGAAAGGACATAGGCATCCCTTCTTTTATCAACACAATATATGTACCTTCCTTGAAAGAATCACATTCTAATGCGAACACCTTATTGAAATACGACAATGCTAAAACTAGAATTGCTTTTAATTTTCCAAATAAAAAATGTTGTCTCTTTTCCTTCTTTTATCAACACATGTTCCATACCTTCCTTGAAATAATTGCATTCTAATGCGGACACATTATTGATATATGGCGTTACTAGGACTAGATTTATTTTGTTTTCGGATAAAAAACATTGTTGTTGGTTGTGGAGCCTGATTATCTTCCTGATTCAGAGGTCTTTGTTTTCATCCATATTTATATCCCATGAAAACTGTACACCCAGGAATACTGTACACTCCTCCACACGAGGGGGTGCAAGGGGGGGTTCAGGGGAGAAGCCCCCGAAGGAAAAGTTGCCTTGTAAATGTATATTGTAAGTTCATAGTAAATATGGACCGTTCCTTATAAGGTCACAAGTCTAACGGTAGAAGTTATGTTAGAATTTTTTTCCATATAAGGCAACCCTCTTTTATGAGGGAAATGTATTGTGACTGTGTATCATTATGAATATTGTATTCTTATGGAGAAGAATGTGAGAGAAAGAAGAAGAAGTTATAACAGATGTGTTGTAGGTTGTATCCCTTCATTTGTTGGATAATAATAAAGGAAGGACCTAGCAAATTTCTGTGGTGGATGTAGCCCACACTGGGTGAGCCATGTATATCTGTGTCTCTATTGTATTGTGTATCTTCTCTATTTTATTTCGGCATTTTTTCTTATTTTATTGTTCTACGATCAATTTTTTCTAACAACTGGTATGTGTGCAAAAGGTAACTCGTAGGAAAAGAGGGTTCCCGGCTCGAGTGGGAGCAATGGTGGAAGATGGAAAGTTTAGGGTTGAGAAATTTAATGGCCAAAACTACCAGTTGTGGAAGATGCAGGTGGAAGATTATTTATATCATAAGGATCTATTCCTACCATTAGGTGGAATAGAAAAGAAGTCGATTGCCATGAAGGACGAAGATTGGGAGGTTCTTGACAGAAAGACACTAGGAACGATACGACTGAGCCTGGCAGTGTCCGTGGCTTTCAATATTTCGAAAGAAAAGACAACGAAGGAGCTAATGGACGCATTGGATAAAATGTATGAAAAACCCTCAACATCCAATAAGGTATTTCTAATGAAGAGATTATTTATTATGAAGATGTCAAAAGGTGGGTATGTTGCAGATCATTTAAATGAATTTAATACATTTACTAATCAACTAAGTTCTGTAAAACTTGACTTTGCCGATGAGGTCAAGGCTCTTCTAATATTGTGCTAATTGCCAGAAAGATTGAACGGCTTGCTCATGGTTGTAAGTAACTCTGTCTCTGGTTCAAACACTTTAAAATTTGATGATGTTGTTGGTGTTATCCTCGGTGAGTAAATGTGACGAAAAAGCACTGGTGAGACATTAAGTAATGCATTAAACATGGAGAACAGGGGAAGACAAAAGGATAGAGGAAAGAGATTAGGGAACCATGAGAATTCTAGGAAGGGTGGATCCATATACAGACCGGGAAATATAGAGTGTTGGAAATGTGGGAAGAAAGGAAATCTAAAGAAACACTACAGAGCTCCAAAGAAATAAAGAGATGAACAACAAGAGAAAAATCAGGGAGCAAATGTAACAGGTGATGTGTTAGAAGATGCTTTGATTATTTCTGTAGATAATATTTATGAGTCTTGGGTAGTAGATTTAGGGTCTTCATTTCATGCCACACCCCATTGGAAACATTTTCAATATTATGTTCAAGGTGATTTTGGACATGTTCATTTGGGTGATAATGCACCATGCAAAATTGTTGGAATGAGAAAGTTAAAAATAAAGCAAAGAATGGAAACCGGTGGTTGTTGAAAGAGGTAAGACATGTTCCAAATATAAGGAAAAATATAATTTCAATAGGGCAGTTGGAAAGTGAAGTTTGTATATCCAAATTTACAGATAAGGTATGAAAGGTCACCAAAGGATCGTTGGTGATAGAAAAAGGAGAGAAGGTATGTACATTATATTTATGTACTGGTAATACTAACTCTTCTATCTCTTTAGTTTCTACAGGAGTGGATATAGCACTGTGTCATCATAAGCTTGGACACATGAGTGAGAAGGGGATGCAGATACTTCACAAAATATTTTTTTTTTCCAGATCTTAAACAAATTGATTTAAATTTTTGTGAGCATTGTATTTATGGAAAACATAAGAGAGTCAGATTTCTCAAAGTCGGAAAAGAAAATAAGAGTGAAAGGTTAGATCTTGTGCATACATATGTATGGGGACTACCTCATGTATCATCTCTTGGTGGATCTCGTTATTATGTTACTTTTATTGATGATGCAACTAGAAAAACTTGGGTTTATTGCATTCGACAAAAATATGATGTTTTTTATATTTTTAAGAAATGGAAAGCTTTAGTTGAGAATGAGACAGGAAAAAGGTTGAAGTGTCTCAAATCAGACAATGGAGGTGAAAATTGCAGCAAGGAGTTTGATGATTATTTCTTATACCATGGGATTCGTAGAGAGAAAACAGTTCCAGAAACACCACAAGAAAATGGTGTGTCAAAAACGATAACAGGGCAATCATGGAGCATGCAATGAGTATGAGATTGCATGTTGGGTTTCCTTTACAGTTCTAGGTAGATTTTGTAGATATTTTTGTTTACGTAATAAACAAAGGACCTTCAATATCTTTGGATGGTTGAATTCTAGAGGAGGCATGTACAGGTAAAAAGGTAAAATATTCCTTTTTGAAGACTTTCAGTTGTGAATATTTTTCCATATTGATAAAGAAAATAGAACAAAGCTTGAGGCAAAATACAAGAAGTGTACCTTTATTGGATATGGTGCTAATGATTTTGGTTATCACTTATGGGATCATGAAAATCACAAAATCATAAGGAGTAGAGATTTCATATTCAATGAGAAGTTAATGTACACAAATCAGTTGCAAGGAAAGAAACAAGAAAAAGAAAAACCAAAATGCACAGTGCTTGATGATATCACTGAAAAGGAAATTCCAAAGGTACCAAAAAATCAAAATGTACAACAACATGAGCAACATGTACCTCAAACTCTTGCAAGTGTTGTTAGAAGATATACCAAGTTAAGTAGAGCCCCTGAACAATACTCCCCTTCATTGTATTATTTACTGTTGATTGATTCTAGTGAACCAGAATGTTATAAAGAGGAAATGCAGATAGACACTAAAAAGAAGTGGGAGCAAGATATGAAAGAGGAAATGGATTCCCAGGTAAATAACCAAACTTGGGATTTGGTTCAGTTTCTTGTGGGAAAAAGAGAATTGCAAAATAAATGGGTTTACAAGTTGAAGCAAGAATATGGAGGCAAAAAGAGGTACAAGAGACTTGTTGTAAATGGGTTTGGAGAAAAGAAAGGTATAGATTTTGATGAAATATTTTCTAATGTTGTTAAAATGACTTCAATTAGGACTATTTTAAGTCTTGTGGCAGTAGAAGATTTGCATGTTGGACAGTTAGATGTAAAAACAACTTTTCTCCATGGGGATTTGGATGAAGATATTTATATGCAACAACCACAAGGGTATGAGATCAAAGGGAAAGAAAATTTGGTATGTAGGTTGAAGAAGAGGTTGTATGGCCTAAATTAAACTCCAAGGCATTGGTATTTGAAGTTTGAAAGGTTTATGACAGAACAAGGTTATAGTAGATGTGATTTTGATCACTGTTTTTATTTTAAAAGGGTAGAAAATGGAAGCTATGTTATCTTGCTATTGTATGTAGATGAAATGCTTGTTGCAGGGTCTAATCTAAAAGATACAAATGTTCTCAAGAATAAATTATCTAGTTCATCTACGATGAAGGATTTGGGTGCTGCCAAGAAAATCCTTGGTATGAGAATAACAAGAGATAGGAAAAATTGCAAATTGACATTGTCTCAGGGTGAGTACATAGAGAAGGTGTTGGAGAGGTTTAGAATGCAGAATGGAAAACTAGTTAGTATACCTTTGGCCAACCATTTCAAATTAACTAAGGAAATGTGTCCCAAGACACAGGAGGAGATAAAATACATGTCCAAGGTCTCTTATTAATCAATAGTTGGTATTTTGATGTATGCGATGGTTTGCACAAGACTAGATATTCCACATGCAGTGGGAGTTGTAAGGAGGTATATGAACAATCCAGGTAAAGAACAATGGGAGCCAATAAAGTGGATTATCAGGTATTTGAGATGTACTGCTACTCATGCATTATGTTTTGGAGGTTTAGACACTATTCTACAGGGGTATGTTGATTTAGATATGGTAGGTGATAAAGATAGCAGGAGGATCACCACAGGGTATGTTTTTATTGTAGGTGGAACAACAGTAAGTTGGATTTTGAAATTGTAAAAGGTTGTTTCACTTTCAACAATAGAAGTAGAGTACGTTGCTGCTATAGATGCTAGTAAAGAAATGATTTGGTTACAGAGGTTTATAGACGAATTGGGAAAGAAGCAAGAGAACAACAGGTTGTATTGTGACAGTGAGAATGACATTCATCTTGCAAAGAACTCAACCTTCCATTCAAATACTAAGCATATACAGCTCAAGTACCATTTCATACGATCCATCTTGGAAGATGGACATTTGAAGTTGGAAAAGATACACACTAGCCATAATCCTATAGACATGTTATCAAAGGGAGTAACCAAGGAGAAACTGAGTTCCTTCTCAGTTTCATTTGGTCTCCAAGCATGAAGTTGAAGATAAGAAATTTTCTAGGTCCAAGGTGGATCATAGTCCAACAAGTACAATAGTGGTGGAGTTGTTGTGATCAGTCTCCAAGTGGGATATTGTTGGTTGTGGAGTCTGATTATCTTCTTGATTTAGAGGTATTTTTTTCAGTCGTGTTTATACCCCATGAAGACTGTACACCCTGCAATATTCTACACTCCTCTACGCGGGCGGGTTGTAGGGGGGCTTTCCTCCCTATGGGGTCCGGGGACAAGTGGGACCCTGGAAGGGGTTTGGAGGATAGCGTTCCCCGAGGGGGGTTCGGGGGTGAAGCCCCTGAAGGAAATTTTTCCTTGTAAACATATATTGTAATTTCATAGTACATATGGACCATTCATTATAAGGTCACATATCTTACAGTAGAAGTTATGTTAGGGTTTTTTTCCCTAGAAGGCAACCATATTTTATGAGGGAATTGTATTGCGACTATGTATCATTGTGAATATTGTATTCTAAGAGAGGACAGTGTGAGAAAAAGAATAGCAAGTTACAACGGATGTGTTGTAGGTTGCATCTCTTCATTTGCTAGATAATAATAAAGGAAGTACCTAGAAAATTTCTCTGGTGGACATAGCCCACACTGGGTGAACCACGTATATCTGTGTCTTTATTGTATTGTGTATCTTCTATGTTTTATTACAGCATTTGTTTTATTTTATTGTTCTTTGATCCTATTTTTCTAACAACTATGACTCTTTTAATCACTTAAAATAAAAGAGATACAAAATAATAGCCACAAAAAGGAATTAAGAGACTCATCAAGAACCCTTATGAAAATAAATGCAAACATCAAGAGCTTCATGAAAATCCCTGAAAATCATACAATTAATAGTCAAAATTGCTTCAATACATACTCTAATAGAAATCATTCTAAGAGGGATGACATCCACAACTCCATTTAGAGATGATTTTGTTAATAAAGAAACTATAGGGAGACTACAAACCTACTTTTCAAGGTCGTTATCCTCTTGATTGTGTTCCTTGTATATATGATGAAAATCTATGGACTAAAATCATTCCTTCAAATCAACTGCATGAAGGAACATCCCATGAAGCCCAATACGCATGTACTCTCTATTCCCTATCATCCATTTGATAACTATTTTGGATTCTCTATTATATGTTCATCTTCTAGATGGCATGCTCCAGTTCACTAGTCATTGGAAGGATTGTTTCCCTTACCCATGCCCTTTCAAAGTGTTGATTTTTTTGATTCTCGGAACTTGATAGTTATTGATTTATGATTTCAAAATAAGATTCACTTCCATACCATAGTTATCATAGAATAACTATACACTGAAAATATCAACTATAACAATGCAGCAGAAATAACAAGAGCTAGAAATATTAACCATGAATACTAAACACAAGAACACAAGAGTTTATACTGGGAAGCCCAACCTTGGGAGAAAACCCAACAACCTTTATTATAGAATAATTTAGTCCAAGATATTACCATTAAATCACCATCGCCATATCATAATACCATATAGAGAAGATTCCTCCCCAAGTCTAGCACCTCCAAGAACTCGCGCCTCAATAATATGACCAAGAATAACCAAGAGAAAGATCCTTCAATCCTAGCACCTCTCCAAGATAACGCATAAGCAAGTTGACTAAGAACTACAACTGGAAAGGTGCAACTGGCACAAAGCAACTGGCTACTGTACACTATAGAAGGAGAATTGTGTCTATCTAAATGAAATGATCCAACCTGTATTTATACTAATCCAGGTGCCTATCTTTTCTTGTGGGGCCGACTTCTCATTTTAGGTCTTAAAATTTACTTTATGTGGCTTATGTAATGGTTAGTTGGGTATTCTTGTACTTCCTTCAGGAGAATGACTTACCAATTTTTTTTTAAATTCAACACTCCCTCTCAACGAGGGAGACATTCTCCATACTTGGATTTGTTTTGTCATATAAAGGTTTTCCTTGAGCCTGGTTGATGCAGTCTTCTCTGGCATGTACCCAATTGATATATACTTCTCCCACATAACACCTAGTTGATGTATGATTCTCCCACATAGCACCTCGGGTCTCTAATGGTCCTTATCAAGTCGCATGATCAAGGATAGAGACCGCACCTAGGTCATTCTTATTAGCAAAGTCAGCATGGCCATCGAAGAAGAATTCTCAATGCTAATACACGGAGAACATCAACACCGTGGGCCACTCTCCTTAGCCAATTCAACATGGCCATCGGAGGAGAGTGTCTTCCTGATGCTAATACATCGAGAACATCAATTCCCTGGACCGTTCTCCTTATCCAAGTCAGCATGTTCATTGAAGGAAAATGTTTGTCTGATGCATATGTACCTCGAGTCTTCATCGGTCCTTGATCGAGTCACATGATAAGGATAAAGACTACACCTGGGAAATTCTTCTTAGCCAATTCAACATGGCCATCGGAGAATAATGTACCATTATCCTTATCCAAGTTGTCATGGCCATCGGAGGAGAATGTCTACCATTTTCTTTATCCAAGTTAGCATGGCCATCAAAGGAAAATTTCAGCCCGATACTTTCTTCTGGAGAAGCATCAACACCTCGAGTTTACGTCGGTCCTTTTCAAGTCATATGATCAAGGATAAAGACTATGCCTGATCCATTCTCCTTAGCCATGTTACATGACCATCGGAGGAGAATGTCTGCCCAGTGATGCCCAAAACATCAACACTCCCTCTCAGTGAGAGAGATGTTCTGCATCACGCCAATATCGTCTCTCGATATTGGATCTTCATTGCTCCCTTATGTATCATGTCTTAGATGATCTAATTTTTTCTCATATGTGGATATATATTGGAGCTTCATTGGTCCCTTCTGCACCATGTCTATGATGAAGTCCTACAAGAAGCTTCTTAAGCCACACTGCTTCACAACTTGTAACATTGGCTATGATATACTACGTCTCGTTTGTACTGAGTATTATAGAAACCTTATTTCATGAAATCGTAGTTGATGCCAAGCTGAAACAACACCCCAAGGTGCCCAATCGATCTATTGCACTCCCTTCCTATTCAGAATCTGTATATCTCTATAGCTTCACTTCACCACCTGAGACATATTTGAGGCCATATCCAACTGTACCATGCAAGTACATCAACACATGCTTTGTTGCAACCCAATGGTAGTGTCTCGGCTCTACCATAAACTTGATCAAGGTGATTACTGCAAAAAAAATATTCATCCTGGTGTTAACTAGGTACATCAAGGTTCCATTCAACTATTCGTACATAGTGGGATCCATCAAATCTAAATATGAAGTAGAATCACTCAAATTCTCCAGGTTTGTCTCCACAGGTGTAGCCATGGTATCAAACCTCACCAGTATCCCCTGACTAAGGAATATCTCATATTATCTATGAAACACCTCTAATCCCAAGAAATAGTACATGTGGCTAAGATCCTCCACCTAGGACTTTGAGGCCAACTCCCTCTATCACTGAAGTAGGCTCTGTTGTTTAGTATGTCTCACTGGTTTCTCCCTCTATGACTGAGGCACAATTCATATCACAGTCCTCCTAATTGGCTTCATCCTCTATCACTGTAGCAAGGTCTATTGAAGCAAGTGTATCCTTCTAAGAGATCTCACATCTCCCAGAAGCCTCCTCAACTCAGTCTGGATGTGGCGATATGGGATTCTATTAGAATGAGCAACTTAAGTTTAGGTACAAGATGAATATTGGATTTATACCATGTGATGTCATCCCTTGGGGAGAAATGGTCAAAATATCTGTAACGTGTCTGTAGTTGTTGTAAATTTTTACAGGTGATGGGATCTTCTTGACACCTCTTCCTTGCTTCATCTATCCATGACAAGACTAGAGAGGTGATGGAGCATAATATAAATGGCCCTTTTGATAGCCTAGTTAGGGTATTTGAAAAGTCAGTGTCCTATTCCTTTGATTCCCACTTCTATTCCTGCATCTTGGCTTCCCACTTCTATTTCTCTTTTGAGGAAATCAATTGCTTCACAAAGTAATTTAGGATATTTTGGATAGTATTGAATTTAAGTTGCCTCCCTAGTGTGGGTGTCATTTTTTATTCCATTTAATTTGGAAAATATATGTTTTCATAAGTGGATTTGATGAAGTATTTAATCTTTAATTGCTAGCTTTTGAAGGATATAGGCATCCCTTCTTTTATCAATGCAACCTATGTACCTTCCTTGAAAGAATCACATTCTAATGTGAACACCTTATTGAAAAATGGCATTATTAGGACTAGAATTACTTTTTTTTCCAAATAAAAAACATTGTGACTCTTTTCCTTCTTTTATCAAAACAACTTTCATACCTTCCCTGAAAGAATCACATTCTAATGCAAACACCTTATTCAAATATGGCATTGCTAGGACTAGAGTTATTTTTTTTCCATATAAAAAACATCGTGACTCTTTTCATAACATAAAATAAAAGAGATACAAGATAATGGACACAAAAAGGAATTAAGAGACTCACCAAGAACCCCTATGAAAATAACTAAAAAAATCACGAGCTGCATGAAAATCCCCCAAAATCATACAATCAATAGTCAAAATTGCACCAATACATACTCAAATAGCAATCGTTCTAAGAGGGATGACATCCACAAACCCATTTAGAAATGATTTTGTTTATAAAGAAACTATAGGGAGACTATAAACCTACTTTCGAAGGTTGTTAGCTTATTGATTTTGTTCCTTGTATATATGATGAAAATATATGGACTAACATCATTCCTTCAACTCAACTACATGAAGGAGCATCCCATGAAGCCCAATACTCATGTACTCTCTAGTCCCTTTCATCCATTTGATAACTAGTTTGGATTCCCCATTATATGTTCATCTTCTATATAGCATGCTCCAGTTGACTGGTCATTGGAAGGATTGTTTCCCTTACCCATGACCTTTCAGAGTGTTGATTTTTTCGATTCTTAGAACTTGATAGTTATTGTTGTTATAATGAAAATCACTCTATGGCATGGGGTAAACCACAATAGACGGAATGACTGCAGAAATCAACTCTATTCCCAAGTATGATATATAAATGAAAATGCTAACAAGACAAGATAAAGAGCCTAACTCGTCTGGACGTTTGATGAATACCACCGTTGAGTACTCGGCTCAAAGATTTATACCTGCAACTTGTCCTCAACAACCAAGATACACAAGCATATGGTGATAATATATAATGTTAGCACATCAATAACATAATCCATTAATGTTCATAACAAATACACCCATGGAATAATAATTCAAATATTTGCAAGACATCAATTGGACGATAAAAGAGTATTTCTATTCCCACTTTGTACTAGACCCGACCCCCTAAGTACCTTTTTAAGGGATGGGGTATTAAATTTTTTCTTCTTCTAACAATCTTAAATATTCGCTATCATAGCTCCATCCTCTTCTTCTCGTCAAGAGATTTCCAAGGTCGGTAACTTCACTCAAAACTGAGATCTGGAATGAAATCTATGACCACCCGAAGTTATGGGGTTTACATAGACAACATCTCTCTTACTCTAACGTGGAATCCACATCACGTTTCATTTTCCATGCCAACTGATGTGGCAACACTCGGGTCCTGACATGGCACTAGCCTAACCTTCCATGATGGAACTTCATCCCACACATGCCTACAACAATTGTCATTGGGACCTTCCTCTGATGCACTTCATCGCTTACCTCTAACCACACCCACCTTGTCATCATGTTAGTAATTGGCATCTGTCATCCTAATGGTGTCCTAGCCACCTTGTTGGAAAGTCGCGTCATCAACAATACACTTTTCCTTTCCACGACCCACATATGCTACCATACTTAGTCACCTTACTATATTCATGGACTCACAGGTGGAGGTCTTATAGACTCAGGGTATATATTCATACCTTTCATGAACCCACCACCAACACTTAGCTTCTTTTTCATTCACGAACTTGCGGACGCATTATTTTGTACCTATTCTTCATAAATTTGTCCGAGAAGTCTCCACAATTAACCATTTTTCCACCTACATGGACTCACGAACATACAATTATGTACCTTACCTTCATAATTCCATCCGAGAAGTCTCAACACTTAACCATTTTTCCACCTACACGGATTCGAGGACGTACAATTCTATACCTCCCCTTCATAGGTCCATCTGAGAAGTCTTAACACTTAACCATTTTTCCACCTACGCAGAGTCGCGGACTCGTGGACATACAATTTTGTACCTCCCCTTCATAAGTTCGTCTGAGAAGTCTCAACACTTATATTATTTGGTGAGTTTTTTGGGTTCGCAGGTTGGTGGACTCCCATCTCCGTGTACCCGCCATACTCCTAAGTTTGCGGCCTACACTTTACACCTACCATACCTTCTCTGAAACCTACAAACTTACTCCCCCTATTAAAGCACTTACCAAGATTTGAACTCCTTGAGGGAACATATCCTTTATTGTCTCAACCAATTACAGGCTGGCACATGTTCCAATCATACACGTAAGATTTCATTCTCAGTGCGACGTCACCCTTTTTCCTCAACCAAAATTCAATACTTACCCCCACCCATATACGGTTGAGGTTACTTGACACCATCCCTATAGATCCAATGGTGGAGAAGGATTCTCAGATTTTCTTTCATAGAAATTCCATATTCCTCTACTACTCCGACGTTCCTACTGCGATCAACGATGATGATTCCTCTCATATTTTCTTAGATGGATCCAACGACTCTTAACAGTCATGGATCCTTTGCAAGTCCTCATATGAGAGGGACCTCGATCGAAATCCGGGATCAAAACTTTGTGCCAAATTGATGATTGTGATTCATTGAAGAAAAAGAATAAGAATTTTTTTTTTTTTTAATACAAATCCAGATTAGTGGCTAAGAACGTGTTCCAGGAGAAGTATAAAACTTACCAAGACTTCAAGGAAATGACACCTCCTATTCAGGCAGGCCAAAGTTTTCTCTCTTATCCACTTTAATGAAAAATTTAGAACAATGAAAAATCCATACATGTATAGGATATCTCTTGTCCGAGCTAAACCACATCAAGCCATAACTTTATCTCTAATATAGTGAGTCATATGGGAAAATATTCACATGTGTGAAGGGATATACATAACACCCGTAGTATATATATAGGTAAGGGTCGTATAGACTCTAAATTTACACAGACTCTATGCATGCCCATAACTGTACCATTCTAGATAGTTCTCGCGGTGATATATGAGAAAGTATAATTCCAGTAGTCATTACCATGACATAAATGCATAATTACCAACTCCTCCAGTATATTTATGTCATTGACTGCATATACACAAAATGTATAGATCTAGACAAATCTAACAGAGTATACTCAAAAGTATAGTTACAACTGCAATTGTCACTATTTGTAACATAATATCATCAAACAAACATACACACATTCCTGAATCATTCAGAAGAAAATTCAACCTTAAATTATAGTTTAATTATACAAGGTAAAAAATACTTATCTATTACAGTTCATAGCTGACCAACTGACTGTGGATGTTCTCCTTTTCACCCAACCATAAGATCAGATGCATTCACTCTTAGCATTCTGGCCACCCCCTTGGAAATCCATGGTACCACTAGGGAATCTCTCAAGTTATTAGTAATATTTGAAGGTCACTCTCCTTCACTATACTCTTGTTAGATATTTCCCATACACCCACCTAGCCTAGGCCTCTTCAAGGTTTATCAGATGTCTTCCCGACATCAATATCATGGCCCTCGTAGCTTAGGTTTGGTTTCCTGGGTTCTTCGACCCAAGATTCCAATTTTTTCACCCCCTGTGTTTTTCACATTCAATCCCCCCCCTCTTCTTCCATATTCCCCCATGTGTTTTTATTTCTCACCTCCTTAGGGAAGGTTCTCAGTCTCAGTTGTCCTAACCTGATCTCCCATACCTAGATTTATTTGGGGTAGTTGGTTGTCAAACTATCATATTCCTTGAAATCAACGCTGGGGAATATGATCTGAATATCAAATAGTATCAGCAAGAAGGTTTGGGTCATCTTTATCATGAGGGATCCCTCTCTAAGTTTCCTCACTCTTTCCTCTAGTGGTATCATGGCCAATATTCAAGGTTTCACCCCCACAGTCAATTGTTGGAAATCTTAATGAAAACAATAAAAAAATTGCATTGCTCACATGCCATGGCATGGAAAATCATTAAATGTGATTAATTACATATAATCAATGGTTTAGGAAAGGAGTGTTACAAGGGGGGAGGTTCCCAGGTTTCCTTGCTCAGAGGATTTTTGGTTGGATTTTGCTTGGGCTTGGATATGGTCTAGACAGGGTTCAAATGTCAGTTTGTGCAAATATCTACTTCTTCCCCAGAGAGATTTTGATATTCTTCTTTCTAAGACGAGGAATATATTGTCTCTTGGATTTTTTCTTGGATTCTATGCCAAATTTGGTATGGATTGTCGTACTGGCTTATGAAGATCCTACGATTTCTCTCCTTCCAGGTATGCCATAACATGAAATCCGGGAATATCTTCTAGATGTAATTTAGAATTTTGTTTCTAAATGTATTTGGTCTCCATTCTTCTATTGTTCTTTTGATGTCATGTTGTACTTGGTCCATGGTTCTAAATAAAATGGATCTTATGTCCTAGAGTTCCAACACTACCCTACATTCACTGAAAAGATGATTTGCCATTTTTCTCTCCCGACGACACATTATGCATATGGAGGTTCCTTCATACACTTTTTGAATGATTCTATCTAAGGTTAATGCTCTCATGTGGAGAATCAAACATAGGAAAGTTGCCACTTTTGGCCACTGGTATGAGTTCTAGATTTTGTTCCACATTGGCTTTGGGCTTGTATCCTAAGGTTCTATCACATGCTGGTAGGATTCCTTTATATTGAAGTTTCCATTCCCTTTTTTTCCCAACCTCACGATATCCTACCCTTGTTTTAAATTAATAGGTCTATGGGATAAAATATCCTCCATCTCATGACTAGATGATCCTTTCCAAGTGACTGGCCATACTGCAAGCGGCTTTCAATTTCGTATTTCTCTCGAGTTTAGGTTCTAAGAATCATCCCAGAATTTGTGAACCTTAGTCCACCCTGCTTCTCTTATTATTTCTTGTATATTTTGTAGGTTTCCTTCTGAATTTAGGGTGGGCAGCTGTTCCCACGCGTCTTGCCAAAATAAGGCTGACCACCCATCATGTATTTCCCAAAATCTTTGGTATTGGACGATTTCTCTATTTTTCCAAGAATATTTCCAAATAAGAGAGCTGGGTCTCGATACTTCCAACCTAATCCTTTCATTATTCAGATAGTCCTTTGCATATTTATTTTTTCATATGCTGGCCCACATGGCCTCAATATTTTTATTCCAACTCCAGAGAAGATTGGTTTCTAAAGCTCAGCTTGTCTTGTGGGGGTCTCTAATTCCTAGACCCTCAATTTAGGTGTATAGATTTTGTCCCAGGCCACCAGAGCCCATTTTTTTCCCTTTTCGCTCCTCCTTAAAGAAACTTTCTTTGAATAACCCTTATTTGTTGCAGGATTTTTGTAGAGGCCGCTAGAGATGAAAAAAGGTAGAGTGACATAGCCGCAAGGACTGATTTCATGAGAAGAACCCTGGTCGGGAAGGTGAGGAATCGATGAGTCCAACTGTTTAGGCGATCTTCTAGCTTTACCAAGAACTCTTGTGAGGCCGAATTATTCAGGTATTTCTTTAGGAGAGAGACTCCCAGGTACTTTGAAGGCAATCTCGCACTTTGGAATCCTAGAATCCAGGAAATGTTGAAATGGACTGCTACAGGAGTATTGAAAAAGAAAATATTTTATTTTTCTTCGTTATTTACATTCTTGAGGCTTCTATGAAGATATTCAGGTTGTGTTTGATAACTCTTTCTTCCCTGACCATGGGATGCCCCATTAAGAGGGTGTCATCAATCAATTGTAAGTGGATGAGGGGTTCTAAAGTAGGATTAATAGGGATTCCCAACAGGGAACCTTCTTGACTAGATTGCTTGATAAACCTCCCTAATCCTTTTGCTAGAATAATAAACAGATAAGGAGAAAGAGGACCCCCCTGCCAAATTCCTTTGGAAGATTTGAAGGTGGTCGAGGGGGACCCATTAACCAGGATAGAAAAGAGGCCAAGGAAATTAGACCGTAGATCCATGAGATCCATTCTAGGTCGAAGACGAACACCCTCAAGATTTCACACAGAAATTCCCAGTTAATCATGTCATAGGCTTTAGCTAGGTCCATATTTATCATCATTCCTAGCTGGCCACTTGTTTTAAGAGAGTGGATGGATTCATGGAAAACTATTATGCCATCCAAAATTTGTCTTCCCTCAACAAATCCTCCTTGTTCCTGAGAAAGTATTTCCTGCAAGAGAGGTTTCAGTCTATTTGCAGTTACTTTAGTTATGATCTTGTAAATTACATTGCATATGGAAATAGGGTGAAACTTATATGTCGAGCGAGTGTCTCTTTCCTTATGGATTAAATCCAGCAAGGTAGCATTGAAATCCTGTAGGAATGATCGATCCCTTCTAGATTCTTCCACCATCACCCACACATCTCTGCCTAAGATACTCCAACATGCTTTGAAGAAATCCAATGTGAACCCATCCAGAGCCGGGGCCTTTCAGACGAGCATATCCATAAGCACATCCTTGGCTTCCTCCAAGGTCACCTAACACATAATACTACTATTTTGTTTTGGGGAGATTATTCTAGGGATAGAATGTGTGATTTGGAGGGTGGCTTCCCTCCTATCCCCATCTGGCTCTAAGTGTAATCTATTGTAATGGTTGATCAACTCTTTTTCTATATCTTTGTGTTCCTCCACCACATTTCCTTCTTCCATTTGTAGGGACACAATATGATTCTTATTTCTTCTCTAGAGGAGTGAATTATGGAAGAACTTGGTATTTTTTCCCCCTCCTGCAACCATTGGACTTGAGATTTTTGACGAATTAGTATCTCTTCCAGATTATATCTTTCATTAATCTCATGTTTTAGTTGATATTCCTTTAATGTGAGCTCCCGTGATAACCCCTAGAGAATTACTTGATGTTGGATCTCCTCCATTTCCCCCCCCAGTTTTATCCTTTCCTCTTGGATGTTGCCAAAGAATTCTTTATTCCATTTCCTGATGCAAGCTTTATTATATTTCAATCTTTTCTAGAATTTTCAAATTTGAAGGGCTTTGGTCTTGGGGTTGAGTACGATTCCCAGCTCACTAAGATAGGCCAATGGTTTGATGCATATGAGGGAATGATTTATGCTACCAGCCCCTGAATGGATTGGAAGAAACTCTCTGAAACCATGTATCTATCCAATATTTCTACCACCTTTTTCAAACCCCCTCTTCTGTTGTTCCAGGTTAATTTATTTCCTTGGGTTGGGAGATCCATCAGTTTTAACTTATCTATACTTTCCATGAACAATTTACTCTTTGCGTCTAGTTTCCTTAACCCTCCTTTATTTTCTTCCAATGAATTGATGAGGTTGAAATATTCCCCTATAATCCATTGTTTATCTTGCAATTGAATACCCTGCTGATCAAAAGACTCTAGGAAGTCTCTTTTCGGTTCCTGGTTCAAGGGGCCCTAAGAATTCAAGATATAATCTTGATCTCCCAAACTCAGGTTATGAAAGTGAACTGACAGGATTCTAGGACATTAGAGCACACTCTCAGCCTTGAAGTAGTCTGGATTCGAGAGGATCGCCAACCCTCTTGAGGCCCCTTCCATTTCGATACATTCCATTTTATTATTTTTCTACACTTTTTTGGCTATCTTGTTCATTGAGTCCCTACCACACTTAGTTTCTTGCAACATTATGAAATCTACTTTTTCTTGGGTTAGCTTTTTCTTCATAATTATGTGTTTAGATGTTGCATTTAAGCCTCAGATATTCCATGAAAGTACCTTCATCATTAAGATTTAGGTTGAGAGGAGAAGTACTTATTCAAAAGGCACATGACTTGATAAGAATCTATCAGTAGGGCCCTTGTTTCTTTCAGAACTTGCTTGTGGGATTTTATTCCTCTTCTTTTTTCATCCCCGTTGGATTTTTTCTATTTTTTGAGAGGATTGATCTTGATGCCCATGTTACCTGCGGATGTTGTTGGATTCTCCTGAATATTGTTTATTTCTTTCCCTTCTTTAATTCTTCATGAAGTTTCTGAAGTTGACCAACTTGCATCTTATTTATTTCATGTTCCTTATGACCTTCCATGAGAGATTTGATGTCCATCTATGTATCTTCCACATCCATATTCTGAGCTTCATCCTCCTTCTCTGCTTCTTCCTGTGATCCCTCTATGTCTCCCAACTCCTTCATTATAATTTCCCCTTTCAGGATGGGGGTGATAATCTTGATTTGTTCTGTTCGGAGATGCTTCAGTATCTCCTCATGTTTCCCTACTCCTGGGTCTGACCCTTGTGCTAGATCTTCTAGGATTGGATCTGTTTCTTTCCCCCTTTTTCTCTGTTGTTTCTCCTTGGCTAATGCCTCAAAACTATTGGAATCCTTGTTAGAGGTTTCTCCTAGTTTCTTAGTTCCTTTTTCTCCTTCCTTTCTTTTGTTGGGGAGCTTGATGAATCCCTCACCATCTTTTACCTTTTTCCCTTTGTTTGGTATTGTGCTTGCATTCTAGGGGCAATCTCTAAATAAATGGTCGTGTTCATGGCACTTCCGACATCTAAACATAATGTGTTCGTAGTCTATGTTTGGGTCCAATCCCCATCTTGAAAGGATATCACTATGGATTCTAGCAAGGCTCCAACTACATTCATGTAGACACAGATCCTGGCATATGACGTGTATTTAGTTGCCTTAGTTATTTTCGACATTTTCACGAAGGATCCTAGACTATTCCTATTCCCTCCAAGATTTCGGGGTGTCAGAATTCCTGGGGTAACGAGTATAATCTAATCCATAGCAATGCCGAAGTGAAGTCGTCTTTTTCAGGGGAGAAACGTTCGGTCCAGTGCCTTAGGTGTAACCCTACAAAACTAAAAAAATATGGTCCTTCATAAAAAATTCTATTCCTATCTGCAGAGCACGTGTAAATTACTGTGAAAAAGCCTTTTGATCCCAGTTTGACGTCTATGTTTCCTTTGACTTTCCATCTCGACTGTACCCATCACATGAGAGCCTTCTCCAAGGGCCAGATACCCATGAAATTTCCGACAAGCGCATGGTCCTTCATATATTGGATATATTCTCCAGTTTGAGGTGATGTGGCTTCATATCATGGGTTCTCTGTCATCTTTGCCAGGAAGCCATTCTTTAACCTTTTTTCCTGTTTGGGATCTGACCCAGTCTTCGAGGCAGGTTGTTCCATGGTAGGAGTATCGTTGTCCCTTCCTTCCCCCGAGGCGTCCTTGGGCATCAGAATGGACCCCCCTGACACTGTTTCTTTGAATGATTTAAGCTTGGCCAATTCTTTTACTGGCATCCAAATTTTGTTTCTCCAAATTAGGCTCTAACGCCTCTATCTTTTTTACTTCCACCAATGACGTTATCTCGTTGCCTCAAATCCTCCACTGTCCCTCAACTTACTCCTAAAACTGTAACCCTAAACTCTTGCTCTCCCTCCACCCACTCAAAACCCACGTTTTTCTAACAATCCAATATTATTATTCACTGTTAATACTTTGAATAGAATACATTCATATATTATATTCGAACTTTATATATATATATATATATATATATATATATATATATATAAATGATATATTAATATAATGTTAATAAGTTAAAATGGAGATTATTATACATTTATAAATAAATAAATAACATCATTTTAAAAAATATAATTTAATTGCAATCCCATCGAGTATAGCATTGAAAATCTAGTTTAATCCCATATTTTTTATTTTTTAAAATAATGTGAAAGGGGCCTAAACCGAGACCGGAAACCATGATTGACATCGAAATTTTAAACAAATTCCAATTTAAAAACAAAACAAGTGATTTGATCAACGTTACCTCACGTCTTCTTCACTAAGAAAGCAAAACATATTGCATCATAGCATCCAATGTGAATAGGTGCAGCTACACAATACAGTGATAGTGACATTTTACACAATACGGTGAATCGTGATAGTGACATGTTTTTCTTTCGATAAGAAAGCTCGTACACTCCACATGTTAAACGTCTCGGATTTCAAATGCCTATATAAAAGTGAAAATCTTGATATCTTTGCATTTAATCTAATATTTAGTGTCATAAAAGTGGCCAGACGATCTATTCTTCCGCGAAGTTCTCATGGAAACGGCTTGATAGATGCCACTTTCATGGATGAAAGGATCAGAAACAGTGATTTCCGTCCTTTGGTGGGATAAAGTGAAACATATCGCATAAAGTGAAGATTAGTTGGGTATAGTGCACACGGGTTTAGCTTTACACTCCACTTGTACAACGCTTCCACTATTCCAGTTTTATTATGGTAGTGGGTTAATTCGGGAGTAATATTTCTTCTTGGTTTACTGTTTTCTGATTATTCGATTTTCTGACTATTTAGGTTGGTTTAAAATGAGATAAAATCTTTGGGGTAAGTCTTTGAAATCTATGGAATTTTGATACATGCAAAACTCAGATTATCCCTGAAAATCTGGCCAGATTCAGGGCTATTTTTTTGCTTGAAAAACAGATATGTTTTCTCTAGAGTTAAGCTACTCCTTTTACTATGTATACAAAATACAATTTTATTAGATTTTTTTTAATATATTATATTTATTAATATATATATATTTTAAATTTTATTATGTTTTGTAATATATATTTACTAATAGTGTAGGTGTAAGACAAAAAATCCAACCACATTAAATGCTGGTGTCAATTTTTATTTTTCTAAATTAATTTTTAGGATGAAATAAACTTTTTATTTATTTTTTTCCAAATTAAAGTGAAACTTTTATTTTTAGAGTAATATCTAAAACTTATTTTAATTAATTAAAAGCTTGTATTTTTAGATGGATATTTCAACACAGTGATATTTAGTTTTATATATGGCTAGATGAGGACCTTGTTTTATCTAATAGCTACAAAAGAAGCTCTCAAGACCTAATTGAGAGTTTGTTTGGTACTTAGTTGGTCAAGCTCTGTAGCTTTCAAGACCTAATAATTTGCAATGGAGTAATGAAGTGGCCAAACTCCGACCAAATGACATGTATTCATGGGCTAGGTAGTAGTGTTGTAGATTATGTGATATGTGATATCCCTCTTTCTAACCAAATAACAACTTTACTTTGACAAAAGTAAAGTTGACATTTTCTTAAAGGATTTAAATAGTAAATTAAAACTCCTAACTTATAAGGATAACATTGAAGAACTCTATCATAATTTTACAACTACCCTTTCCACTTCCATTA
>ML854681.1:28263-39192 GCA_009831015.1 Picea engelmannii | reverse complement strand
CAACAAACAATTTCCATTGATCTAAATTCAATTCTGAGATAGTTGAAGGAAAAGAAAGAACTGAAGGTTCAACAATAAGTTTTGTTTCACTCTCAGGAATAATTTCTTCAATTGGAAAGATGTTGACAGTTTTAGAAGATTGTCCTTGAGTACTTGTAGAATATTTTTTTTCTTTTGAAAGAGAGGATTGTCCAGGAGTGTTTTTATATTTTCTCAATAAAAGCTTAGGATCTGACACTACTGCAACAGGCTTAGGATCTTGGTTTTTTTTGGTCACTTGTTTCTTTGTAGAGGATGAATAAGTTGGAGGAGTTTTAAGTCCCTTTACTTCTCTTTTATGAGCCATAATTACTGCAGAGGAGTTGCCGAGTGAAAAATTCACAGTCTCATGTAATTGTCCAAATTCTTGTCCACCATCAAGATTTAGATCTGATCTTGTCATTCTCCCAGGGAAAATATATTTGTTCCTTCGTCCTCAACAAGGTGCCAAAATATGTTATTCCCTAAAATTTCACTTGACTATGAGAGGGAAATCTAGGGCATCATCAAGTTATTACAATGATATTTATGAAGGGTTTTCTGAATAGGTTTTAAAAAATGCTTGAAAGTTGGTTCAAGGATTCAATAAAACATATAACTCAATATAAAAGCAAGTAAACATCCCACTGGCTTAGTAAATGATAGACACTTTAACAAATCAGATGGTAAGGTAAATAAAGAAAGGAAGGTATGTGAGTATCTAGTTTTGCAATTCACACATGAATTTCTCATTCCAATATATCATTAAGAAACAAGAACATGTACTTGAAAACAATCTTAATTATGAATAAAAACAGTAAAAATTTCACTGTGTCACTCAAAATCAAGAAATCACATGCATTGCAACAGAATAAATGTATTCAAGTAAGAAAAGAAACAGATAAAGATGTGAAAAGAAGATATGACCATCGACATGCCTTTTCCATTTAGTACCAATATGAAATATAGTATTTTATTACAGTGGAGTTTTTACAAAAAAGGCCCTTGAATTACCAACTAATCCACCCTCATACAGTCTTTCTAGTGTCTTTTTAAAACACACAGATTACTCCTGTGGATCCTATTTTTTAGTTTATAGTTTTACAATAGGATCATGTAATTGACTATTTCCCAGGAGAATAAAGCTCATACGAGCACTTCTAATGCCTATATTGTAGTAGGATCAACAACCAATCCAAATATAGATTAGGACACAGTTTGATAAAACTGGAAAATCCCACAAAAAGAGCAATACTATCTTGCTAAGATGATTCATCTAAGATACCAAAAATTTCCATTTGAACCAAGCACTAAGAACCAAACTGCTCATCTTTACTTTTTGAGTAATAAAATTGAACAATCAAAATTGAGGCATAATTTCTTTGAATTATCATGGTATGATGACCGTAGAAGCCCTAGTGTCTCTATGTTTGAGCTTAGTTGTTAGCACAACATTATGGCAATATAATATTATACTGGATTCTCTTACCTCTAGCAATGCCTTCTGCTCTTTCCTCTTCCTTTTGAAATCTTGTATCTTTTCTTGTTGTTTAGCATTCCATTGCTCAACAAAGGATTTTTCTTTCTTCAATTTCATAATCATACTCTATAGCTCCTTTACTCTGTCCTTTTCTTTCCTTGCTTCCACCTTGAATTATGGATATTTTTCTACTGGGGCAGGTAGGTTCAGATCTATAGAAGCTTGGGGTTTCCTTATTTTAATTATAGATTTTTAATATAGCTGAGAAGTAAGGTCCTCTTCTTTAGGGCTTTATAAATCTATGGTTTCTGGAAGATCTTGCAGTTGGTCTAGTTCTGGAAAAAGATCATTTCTCTCATCATTAATTGCATTTGTTCCTTTGAATGTAGATTCAGATATTGAAGATGAATTTGTAGTTGCCCTGGTCATAGGTCTTCTGGAGTAGTGTGTAATTTTCTTTCCCTTTTCTTATCTTTCTTTTGTTCCTCAGATTCTTTCTCTATCCTATGTAAAGAAGATGCCAAGGCCTCTTTTTTGATCTCCTTCTTAGAATCTTCTGAATTGTCTTCTATGATAATGAGGTTCTCCTTCTTGATGGAAGGATGAAACATGGATTTTGAATTCAATCTAAATTTATTTGCAGCTCTGGTAGAATTTCTTCTAGGATATTTAGGTACAGGTGTCTTCTTCTTACTCTGTTTCTTACCTTTTGCAGTCTTCTTTCCTATAGGTTGTTTCTTATGTTTAGCTGGACTTTGAACTAGGCTTGTGATGTAATTTTTATGTTTATCAAATTCCCTTTTTATATTTGGATCAAAATGAATATCAGTCTCTTCATCCATTGTAATTTTCTTACCTCCACTAGTAGTGCCTTTCTCATTAATTTTAGCCATAGGAAAATCACCAATAGCTTGTTCGGTTTGTAATTTTCTCTTGCCAGCACGAGTTACCCTAGTTGCAGGGGAATTTTGTTTCATCAAAACCTCAGTGGATTGAGAGGTGTGTTTCTATTTTACAGGTTTCTTCTCCTTCATAGATTTAGACTTAGTTGCATTTAAATTAGGTTATAATGATTGTATTAACCAGTGCCAAGACCTATGAAGTTCATTTAAGGAAAATAATACGAACGTTTTGATGAACCCTTGATGAAAAACACTGTTTTTTGCTATTGTAGGATGTGACTGAATCCTCTTAGACATCTTGGATAAATTTTTTAATAAGAAATAAGGTAGGTTAAGAGGGTAATAACCATTTACAGATATTAATAGTCTAATATGATAGATATGGACCCGAGAAAATATGCCTTCACATCTAATGTACCTTTGGATAATCAACAGAGTAGTGTGCCATTCTTTCCTCACCCAACTGTGTGGGATACCCTCACTTCAATTGGGGTTTTTCTTTTATGGAATTAAAAACTAATTTAAAAACTCCATAACTACAATTTATTTCTTCCACCATCTTTCCCCATATACTGGTAACCTGCAAGCTTTAGCTATGGCCTGCTCTGTCACGTGTATTTGAAGTTTACCAACTACATATTTGAAACCATCGAAATTATGTGCAAATGCCATAGAGATCTTCTCGTCATGACCCTAGAATGTCGAGAAAGAGTAAAAAAAAACAACATACTTGAACTTTTGTGCCATCTAAGGAAATATTTCAAGAAATCATGTCCCTTCAGGCTCCAATCTAGTTATCTGACCACTCTTTTTGGGAGCCATAACACTGATACAATCCTACAAATTTTTTTTTAGAATATCGAGGGTTTGATATCCAACTTTCGAGGGCTGTTGAAAATTGAGAGTTATATATTTACCTACAAAGCATGTGTAAAATCACAGACATACTAAAATAGGCAGATAACGATTTCATTCATATGGAATGATAATTGGGTGTGTTGATTTGATGTCAAGGTGGTGAGTACAACCCAATCCTATGAATTTAGTTGTCATCATAAGAATATCAACCTGAAATAGATCATATAGAGATGTGCAGATACTCTAATAATGATTTTGAACGTTATAACATGATCTGGGTAAGGCGGAACATGAAAAACTATGATTACTCTCGGTGCTGCAAGAATAACGCTATTCTTGTAGCGCCCTTTCCAATTTGACAAAATTTGAAAATTAAAATGAGGAAAGGACAAGTGATGTGATAGAAATATTTCATATCATATCCTAATCTTTGAAAAACTTAAAAACATTTAAAATGTGCATAAAAAGATTTAAAACAAGTTTTAAAGGCAAGAAGGGAAAAACAAAGTTTAACAAAAAAACCATAGAAAAATGGGTAGAACAGGGACTAAGGACACCCAATCAGTGAAAAACAAGGTTAAGGACTAACAGTGCCAATGCATCCATTCAAGAAGCTCCAAACCTACAACCACATGTTCATAAAATTTCAATAGAATAAATTGGAGTAGCGAGAAATCATAGATAGGAAGAATTGAATCAAGAAAATATCCACCCAACATGTTAAATTTAGCAGCGTTATCATTAATGGGAAATGTCGACATGTAGTATTCCTCCAACCAAGCTTCAATTCCATCATAAAATTTATAATGACCATCATAGGACTATTGGAAGGAATTCTAAAACGAGTGGTATACATGATGAGACCCATAAATGAAATTTGCATGAAATGCACCTTATGGGAGAGTCTCGATATCAATGGTATCATTTGTTATATAGGTCTAAGAAATATCATGAGAACTTAACATAATGATCGGATGAAATCAAAGTGCCTCATTATCCAATAAACTCTCCCTCAGCCCACATTTTACATGACCCACATGATAAGAGGATAAATGATTTTTGATTGTTTGAGGGAAACATTGAGTGAAATATGACCCCAATCCTTCTCCTATAACATCATAAAAACCATGTGAGGAGTGTTGGAGTACTGAGATAGAATCTAAGGACACGTGATGCATCTACCCCTAAAGATTGACATGTGATTGTGGTGCATATTTAGGTGATAGTTTTTCCTGGATCAATTCAATGTTTCCTACGTATTGCATGGTGATGGACTGCATATTCAATAAAATTTCTTCGCGGAGATCCAAAAACGGATTGTGTTATACATGCCTTATAAATTTTGTGATTAACATCAGTGCATTGATATCAGAAATTTTAGATTGCAAAGAATCAATGAATGATATATTAGTGCTTGCATTCAATTCTTGAACAAAAAAATTGTCATCGAAAACAGGGTTATCCTGATCAAATTGTGATTCAGCATGTTCCAAAAATTCAAATATTGAAGGATTTTCAACATTGTGCATCCTAGATGGGCCATCATTAAGAATGTGTCTTTGATCAATCAAATCTTGGAAATATTTTTGTTCTTATTTATCATTCAATGTTTCATTGTGAGAAAAGTTTGAATATTATACTGAATGATAGGCTGGTGAATGATTGTGTGGGAGATCGTTATCAAATAGATTTGTATAAAGAGAATGAAGATCTTGATATTCTGAAAATTACAGGATTTTATCAATGAGAGTTTTGTTACAGACCAAAGTAGACTTATGATTTGCCACATGGGAGACACTTGATGGTTCACACTCTAGGTCAAAGGAGTTTAATATTTCTGGTGAAAATTCCTCCAAAGTTGATACAAAGTGTTTATTAGAGATCATGTACCCCATATCATTCTTTGTCGGATCATGATTTTCCATCGAGGATATAGTCGTTACTTTTCCCAATGCTAAATTATCATACAAATCTACAACAACTTGGTGAATTTATTCTTTATTCAATATAGAATCTAGATTCAACATCATCTATTGAAATGGTTTCCTCATATGGTTCTTCGAAATCATATTGTAGAGTTACATATGTTTGAGGATATGATTGAATGGTCTATAAGTTTTAAAGTATTCCAATGGGATAAGAGGTGGATATATGTTTCTCATGCAGATCTAAATCTTGTGAATGAGAGATAATTTAATTAGTCAGATCATACCCTTCAAAAATAGAGATGAGGTATGAAAACCAATCAAGGATTTCTTGGTCTGGGTGTTTGTTACTTTCAGGAAATCTACAATAAATGTGCATGAATCTTTGAACTAAATCATCCACAGATTCATTTCCAAGACTAAAGATTTCTTCAAGTTCATTAAAGATTTCATCATAGACATAATCTACATGAGAAATGATAAATACTTGCATGAATTGTTTCCAACTATGTATAGATTTCACTAGTAATGTCTTAAAGCATGCTTTAATCCATCCTTCAAATGTGAGTATAACCAATAGACAAATTTCATTGTCACGAACAATCTTAATATTTTTTCAAGTGATGTTAAATTGATTGAGATGCTTGAATGTAGAGACATGTCCTTCACCATCGAATTTTGAGTTTGACAAGAGATTAACTATTTTGACTGAGATTCCCCCTGAGGTTCTCAAAATATTCAAAGGGTTATCCCATACAAATATACGGGGAGGAATCATGGGCTAGTTAAAACAATTTAATGAGATGAATCCACATGGGTAGGATTGTCATATGGCCCTTCTTCTAGTGCCAATTTTGTTTATGTGGGGAAAATCCCCTTTGTCAATAGCAGGGGTTACCCTCGATAAAAATATCAAATTAGACCTCTAACCATTTGGAATGGGAACCCATCCAAATTCTAGACTGGAAGCTATTTTTGGTTTGGGGTTCTACTAGTTGCATCACGGACCACCGATGAAGGTTTCTAATTTAAAGAATGAAATGAAACTAATCTAATATGCATGTGTCCAGACAAAAAATATAACCAAAAAGAAAACATAGAACCATACATGCTCCTTTCAATGGCCCAAGAAATARTTCACACATAAAAGAAACAAGAATACAGGTAAATAACTGCAAACATAGAATATTATAGMATTTAAACAATCATTTACAGTTCTATGCCCACGAATTTAGAAAAATATTCCAMTGAAAAACAAAAATAAGAATGMAGCCAACATATATGAGAATATTCTATAGTACGAAGTACATTCTTACACAACCTGAGTGCTGAGAAAAACACAAAGGAGTAGTCCATAATACGTCCAACATGAGAATCAAATTTCTCTAGAAAATAGCTTGGCCAAAYARACTTCTCCTCATTAAAAGTTTCAGTWATAGTACATGAAAGCTCAAATATCTAAAATCCCCTTACTCAGATACAATCCTCGTATTTATTGAAGTTCAACTTGAAACTTGGYCTTCTTCCTTTCCCCTAAGACTTTTCATTTACAAACTTTTGTCATTATCCCCTTCTTAATAATGAGAGAACAAGGATAACAAAAATGTTTATGATTTAATGTATAATATGCAGTTACATTTTGAATTTGTCTTTTAGTGTTGGTGGACTTTCATAGATTATGGCCATAGTGCACCTTACCCACCATGAATACTAGTGTAGACATGGGAAAAATCTTCTCCTCTAGGATTGATATTCAACCATAATGGGATTCATAATTCTTCTTAGGCCAATCGATTTTGATTCCCTTTAGTTTCTCCCTTGATACTGCGATAAATAATGTTGTTGTTTCTCTATCCTCTTCTGCGACAAATTGTATTTGTGAGGATACTACTCCATATTATTATATTTCCTCGATGTGTGGAAGTTATGCCTTCATGATTTTCTTCCCTCACATGCTACATGTCTGGGTTTTTGAGTATGACCTTCCTTTTGCATTGGTACCTAGCTTCATTCAACATAAAATAGATGAGTGACCACTAAATAACTTCAAAATAAACTATTAAAACCATGCGTTTGAACCTATTGAATTAATAAATTGACTAAGTGAGAGTTCATATATGCTTCCCTAAGTTATGTTCATGGTTCCTCTGCTCTTGGTTGAAATACTGTGTTTTCTAGGGTGTTGATAGTGTACCAAATCTTAATCCTAAAAAATGTGAAAAATTAGTGAGGAATATACCAAATTATTTAATTGTGAAGTTGTATATCTCAGAAATACTTTTCCAAGTGTATGAGGAACATGTGAAACATGTTGGGTTATTATATTCTTTGCAGTGAAATACTAATCGAGGTGGATCATTTGGTAGAGAAATTCGAAGGTCGAAGTTTTCAACCGAGTAAATTCGAATTCAAGATGCTTGACATAAATTAGAAGAGGTCGACCAACAAGATGTCGAAAGGTGGTCATGTTGAACCGACTGAAGACTGAATGGAGGTTGACTAGTAGTCGACTGGTAAACCAACTTGGTAGTCAACTATAACAGAATCCCAAGATTCATGGGATTTGTAGCCAATGATTTGTGTGGATATGTAACCATTTTTTGGGGCACCTTGCTTTGTGTTTTTTCCTACTGTAAAGCCTATAAATAAGGTGTGTTGTAATGTTGTAAAGGCTAATATTTAGATAAATAATTTTAGAGTTTTTTGGTTATGAAAATGTAAGCCAAATTGGCTACAACGTTGTTCTTAGGTAAAGAAAGAAGGTATGATGTCAATTGTGTCTTAGGTGTAGACCAAGGTTAGGCATGTAACTGTTGAAAGATTGGTTGTTGTCATTGATGTCAACCCTAGTCATGAGTTTTGGACCGCAAGATTGATTAAGGTATTTGGACATGAAGGAAAATGCACATGCAGATACAACACCCATGGACGAATAGTATACATCATGTTTTTTCCGGTGGTATGTTGATCCAGGTGGATCATCTCAAAATTCGATATATTTAAAGTATTCAAATGGAAAATTAAAGTTTACAAAGTGGAAGAGCTTGTCAACAGCTTTCCGGTGACGTTCGTTTCAGGGAAAACAACTTGCAAGTGACAAAGATATGAGCAATTGAAGTGTCGTCTAAATTGATGAAATATGGCTAAAAAATGGTTTAAAAGAGGAAGTTAAATATGTTTTGGTTTGATAAAAACAATGAATTGTCAAAGACCTAGCCCTTGACCTTGCCAACACTGAGGCATCCCCTTGATATTTTTAAGTATTAAAAGTACTATGTTTAAAAAACCCATAACATAAATCCAAATGTCAAACTTTAATAGCCAAATGCACCATAATGGATTTAAAAATCATATAAAACATATGTTAAAACATATGGGGCGCATGAAATATATATTAAACCATGTATTAAAATGGTGCGCCCGATTTATATGTGCATATAATTTATACCAAACTATGTCATATATAATCCAAAAATCGCGCGCCAACCAAACTATGTCATATATAATCCAAAAATCGCGCGCATATATCTGTATAGAGAGGAAGCCCGCGGGTTTGACCCCGGGACTTCTGCCCCCTCCAACAACTATAACAACCAAAGCTACCAACGGGCCACCGCCTTGAGACGTGGAAAACGATGGCGCGCAAAACTTAAAAAGTGTCGATTTGAACGGGAATTGGGTGGGCGCGTGGCCCATGGCCCACGCCCTTTTTTTGGGTTTTGATCTTATTATTTAATGGAGCATTTGCACGCATCCCAAGGGGGGAGAATGAGCTTTGATGCAGGCAGAGACAGGAACGCAGATTGAGGTGATGCTGCACAGTGATCGAAGTAAATTTGCACGTAGACTGAGGTGGTTTTTGCACACAGTTCGAGATGGTTAAGAATTGGCACGCACCCGAGGCCGTACGCACTATACAATCGACGCAGATTTGAGAATTGTGGTAGGAAGGGCATCCGGAGTCCAGTTTCAGAAATATATCGAGTTTATACTCAAAAGTCCCAATTTTTCGCAAGGATTCCAGATCCAACTTCAATTTTTTCATTTAGGCATCCAGACAGAAAAGTGCTCATAGAATATTCCAGATACACGGAAAGGTATCCATGTTCATACTTAAAAGTCTCAGAATTTCATCTTGCAGTTGTTGTTGAAGTCCGTTACTGTATATGATAGACATAACTCAAAAGTCACTTTGTAAGCATTTGAATACTTAATCGATCGGCCTTCCCATTTAGAAAGTGGCCCAGAGAGGTAGCCGGGAAGTCTGGTGAACTCCGTTACCAATTCTTGTCCTTAGATAGTATACTTACATGTTTATGTGTGATGAAATTTCTTTAATTTTTCATTCATAAAGATGGTTAACAATTAAGAGATTCACATGCAAGTAATGGTTAAAGATCAAGTAAAAATTTCAGATCAAGTTGGTATCAGAGCGAGGTTAACCATTTTCTTTGTGAGTTGATGTTAACAAGATCCAAGCTTCAACGTGGTGAAGGGGAACTTGAAAAGTTTTATCCAGAGATTGGTTCAAAAAGAGGAAGGATGTCTTCACCAAAAGGAGAAGCAACAACTTCTTCTATCCCTTCCGAAGAGGAATTTCTGAAAGCTTTCATGAGAATACAAACGATGGTAGAGGAGCTCTATCAAGATCGAAAGAAAGGTGAACAAGGTGGACCATCTAATACAGAAGGTAAAAAAGAAGAAGGTGGTGAGGAACCTCCTAAAACTCCACCAACTTCTCCATCTCTTCTCGATGATTCTATTCCTTCTCCATTTGAAAAGCACAAAACAAAAGTTGATCCTAATATACCTCATTTAAAGCTTGATATTAAGTTTGATTTACCTATGTATAATGGAGAACTTAATGCTGAAAAATTGGACAATTGGATCCATCAAATTGAAGTTTATTGTAGGATTCAAAAGTTTACTGAAGATGATGTTAAAATTCAGTTGGCTTCTCTCCGAGTCTGAGGGATTTCTCTCATTTGGTGGGAGAGCAGATCTCAAGAGGATCTTGCCACAAAAGGCAAAATCTTTTCCTCTTGGTATGAGTTCATTTCAGCACTTAAAAAACAATTTTATCCATTAGGGTATATGCAGCAAGCTATGATGGATTGGAAAAATTTGAGACAAAGTAAGGGACAAAGTGTGCAAGAATACACACAAGAATTTCGAAAAAGAGCATTGATACTTGGTATACCTCTCTACACTCAGGAAACTCTTCTCAAATATATAGGAGGATTGCATACTTATTTACGTCATATGATATTGATGTTTAATCCGACTAATATTGACAAGGTGTGTGTTCAAGCAACTCACATTGAGTCAAAAGGAAAGAGTGTTCATGGTGTTTCTTCAGCTGAATCCATCCAGGCAAAAGAAGGCAAGGAAAAGTAGAAAATTAAACATACAACTACAATGAAGAAGGGTGATGAGAGACCTACATGCTCGCATTGTCAAAATCAAGGGCATGAAGAGGCAAAGTGTTGGAAGCTACATCATGAAATGAAACCAAAGTGGTTTAAGGATAAGAAGGGGAAGCAAACAACCACGGTTATCATTGAGGACCTTGGATCAGATTCCGAGGACGAAACAAAGGTAACAATCGTAGGTGTGAAAGGTAAATCTATTGTTGATAATGATTCAAAAATTAGTTCTTCATGTGCTTCTACTTCTAAAGATGATGACAATTCTAAGGATAGAAAGAGGAATGCATTGTTTCATATAAGAGTGATTACAAAACAAG
>ML854681.1:0-28163 GCA_009831015.1 Picea engelmannii | reverse complement strand
ACCAGAATTGAATAAAGTCTACCATTCTTTCTATAACCTCTTTTTGGGGAGGATTCAAGGAGTGAAAATTGGAGGAGTTTCAGAGAATACATTGAGTAATATTATCTACAGGATCAAAGTACTACAAGAATTGAAGAATTGCAAAAATTGAAGAAGTCTCAGAAAGCATTGTCAGGTTCTATGTGATGTTTGGTTGATGGTGATGATTTAATGTAAAGTTTTATTATCTCTCATATATTCTTGGGTGGAAGGAACGAGCAAGGATGGAGAGTTCAACTCTCTCTTTATATTGGAGGATTGTATCTTCCTTTTGGAGGTTTATCCCTCCCTTTACATTTGGAAGTTGTAGCTACCTTTGGAAGTCATTACTTCCCTTGAACAATAACTATTGATTATTTCTCATATATTGTGCATGGTGTATTGTGGTGTATTGGTGTAACTCTTATACTATTATTCATTGCTCATTGGATATATTTGAATGGTTTAAGTATAAGTTGAAAAAGGTTTTAAATTGTACTTGATATTGATTCACCCCCCTCTCAGTATCAATAGTAACCTTTTATTATGAATGAATAACATAACAAGAAATCAAGATGCTCAAGGAATGATGGTTTTCCCATTTGGATTTACAAGGCAAAATCTTTGTGTACCATATGTTTGCTTTGTCATTTACTTTCTTGATTAAATATTTCTTCTTCTCTTCTGCTAGGTTTAGTGTGGAAGTGTTTCTCATTTCCTGACATGAGGTATCACAGATTAGTTTAACAATCTTTTATTTTAGCTAAACCCTAGGTTCATCAAGAGTCATAAGTCAAAGATATTTAAAGTTGTGCTTAAAGAATGGTGAGTAGCTCAAGAATAGAGATTGAAAATTTTAATGTCCAGAATTTTGAGCTTTGAAAGCTTAAGATCTTATTGTAGATCGAGAATAATGGGAAGTGCTATGTCCAAATAACATTATGGCTAGCATGCAGAGGGAAGAATAGGAGAAACTCGAGAGAAGGGAAAGGAGTATGATTGGAATTTATCTTGAAGACTTGGTGCTGCTAAATGTCTTAGGTGAATAATTGACCAAGAAACTGTGGGACAAGTTGGGGAGATTGTACAAGTCAAAATACTTGGTAAAAAAGTTGTCTTGGAAAGAAAATTTATCTTAAGAGGATGAGTGAGAACATTTCGGTGAATCATCATTTAAATGCGTTTAATACCATAATAAGCCAGTTTTCTGTTGTGGATATTAAAATTATTGAGCAGGATAAATGTATCGTCTTATTATGTTCTTTACCCGACTCCTAGGATAGCTTAGTGGTGAGAGGTTTATTGGTTGATAGAGATAAATGAAAATTCTTCGGTAGAAATTCTAAGTCAAATGGTAGATATAAATCCTCGATGAAGTCGAAAAGAAAATGCTAGAAATGCAATAAAGCTTTGAATTACAAAAGGGACTGCAAGTTGAAGGCAATAGAATCCAATATAGGATACAATAAGAAGAAATCAAATGAGAGAAAGAAGACTCCAGATAAGGGAGGCAATGTGTACCTGGCATCGACTAGCACATAGTTGAATTGTTCTACTAATATTAACGATCTGAAGGAGGAAATGTGTTCTTGGGGGATGACTCGACAACCAAAATTTTCAAATGAGGAAGATTTTGACTGATATTGTAGGATGGGAGGAATAGAACCCTTCAAGATGTGCTACATATTATGGGTTTGGCATGAAATCTGATATCTTTCATGAAGATGAGGGATGCAGTGGTGCACACTCTATTTAAAAAGGATATGTGCAATATGGTCAGAGGTGTGATGATCTTAATGAAATTAGTTCAAATTGGAACCCTATACGATTGATTAGGAAATGTCGACTCAATTGGATTCAACAACATCGATGTTCCTGAGGTTGACTCAACTGCAACTCGAATCAAAACAACTCAATTTAAGTCAATTCAATCCAACTCGACAAGTCTTTGTCAAATCAACCTGACCATGATATGGCACGAGAGTATGGGAGACATTGGAGAAAAAGGAATTTGAGCTATGCATAACAAAGGTATGGTGGAATATTTTCCTGAATGTAATTTAGAATTTGAATTTTTTTAACATTGTGTATATGGAAAAAAAAGTTGGGTGAGGTTTCCATCTAGAGCGAGAAGGGAAAAGATGATTCTAGAGTTGGTTCATAGTGATGTGTTTGGCCCTGTTTCAGTGACTTCACTTGGTAGATCCCTATATTATGTATCCTTCATATATGATTTTTTGAGAAAGACATGGATATATTTCCTGAGGAACAAATCATAGGTTTTTGAGAAATTCAAAGAGTTTAAATCTCTTGTTGAAAACCAGACAAATAAGAAGATTAAGGTGCTCAGAACTGACAATGGTGGTGAAGTTTGTGAAAAATAATTTGACCAGTTCTGCAAGTAGTGTGACATAACACACCAAAATACCAAACCATATACCCCACAAAAAAATGGAGTTGTTTAGAGAATGAATATAACGTTGATTGACAAGAAAAGGAGCATGCTCAATGGTGTTGGGCTCTCACAAGAATTATGGGAAGAAGTAGTCGATGCTAAAAAATATCTAATAAATATGTCTTGTTCATCGGTGGTACATGACACAAATCCACGTGAGGTATGGTTTGGTAAGAAGCCTTCGGTTTCACATATCAAAGTATTTGGCTATAATATATTTGTTCATGTTCCCAAGGAAAAGAGGAATAAGATGAACAAGAAGGTAGTCAAGTTTATTTTCATTAGATATAAAGAAGGAATGAAATGATATAAGCTATGGGATCCTGCATCAAGGAAAATAATGTACAATTGTGATGTGGCATTCATAGAAGTCAAAAGGAAGTCTGATTTTGAAGTAATGGTTCAAACAAAGAATGATCCGGATAATGTGTATTTTGAAATGAGGAACGAAGAAGATGATTTAGATGAGTCGACTGAATTAGATGAAGAGGTGGAACAACCTACAATGGTTGTAAGGAGGTCAGAATGAGTAAGAAAACTAGTTGAAAGGTATATTCCACTCAACTTACATTCTGAATTTTTGTTAACTTCCATCGATGAAGATCCCAAGTCATTCAAGGAGGCAGTCGACTCAGTAGAGGGTAAAATCTGGAAGAACGCCAGGGTCAAAGAGGTGGAATCCTTGCACAAGAATGAGACATGGGATCTAGTTGAATTACCTAGAGGAAGAAATCTCGTCAGTATCAAATGGGTATTAAAGAAGAAGATGAACGCAACAAGTTAATTCAAAAAGTTCAAATATCGATTGTTAGAGAAAGGATATTCCCAAGTTGGAGTCAACTTCAGTGATATTTTTCCCCCAGAAAAATTAACTTCCATTAGAGTATCAATTTCTTTGGCTGTAGCATTTGATCTGGAAATAGAACAGATGGATGTGAAGACAACATTCCTACATGGGTACCTAGAAGAAGAAATCTACATAAAACAACATGAAGGATTTGTAGTAAGGGGAAAGAAATATTTTTTGTACAAGTTGAAAAGATCCCTTTACAGCCTAAATCAATCACCAAGGATGCGGTACCAAATGTTTGACACATACATCCTTAGTTTGGTATTTGTGAGAAGAAAATATGATCACTGCATATATTCCAAATAAGAAGGTGGGTGTTTGATATATGTATTATTGTATGTTGACGACATGTTGATGATTAGAAACAACATGAATGTAACAAAGGAGGTGAAGAAGAAACTATCCTCCAAGTTCGACACGAAGGATCTTGGTGCATTGAACTTCATTCTAGGAATGGAGATCAAGAAAGATCCACCAGTTAGAAAGCTCTGGTTGAACCTGAAGAACTATATTTAAGTAATTTTGAAACATTTCAATGTGTAGGATTGAAAACCTGTGAAGGTGCCAATTCTTGTGGGAGCAAGGATAATTGTTAAACAATGTCCAAAGACATGGGAATAAATATAGGACATGGCATCTGTTCCATATGCAAACTATATTGGAAGTTTAATTTATGTGATGGCCTGCACTAGACCAAACATTTCCCATGCAGTGGAAGTGTTGAGAAGATACATGTTGGCACTTGGAAAGGAACACTGGACAACTGTCAAGAGAGTATTTAGGTATTTGTGTGGCACAAAATACTATACTATATGCTACCAAGGAAAACCTAGAGGTGACAGTGAATTATATGTACATGGGTTTGTTGATGCCGACTGGGATGGAGATCTGTATCTACAAAGTTTGACCAGTGGATATGTGTTCAATATGTTCGGTGGATAAATCAGTTGGATGAGTAAGTGACATGCAATCAGATCCTTTTCAACAACAGAAGTCGAATACATGACAACCACTAACGGAAACAAAAAACAATATGCTTGCAATGACTATTTTCAAGAATCGGGTTTGAGAAAAAAGATATGAAGATAAGTTGTGATAGTCAAAGCATAATATTCCTAGCAAAGAACCCAACTTATCATTACAAGGCTAAGCATATTGATATATAATACCATTTCATAAGAGACATGGTGGAAAGAAACAAGGTGTTGCTAGAGAAAGTAGACACATTGAAAAACATAGCAAACTCTTTCACTGAGTCTATGAGTGTTGTGAAGTTATAATGGTGCAGAGAGGAAAGGGGCATTGTTTCCTTGGGTCTTTGAATGAAGTTTTAGGAAACTCTCGGTTTCGGAAAAGAAGACAACAAGTGGGAGAATTTTGGGTTGTTATGTTCTTTGTAGTGAAAGCCTAGTCGAGGTGGATTGTCTGGCAGAGAAAGTCGAAGGTCGAAGTGTTCGACCAAGTAAATTTGAAGTTGAGATTCTTGAAAGAAATTTGAAGAGGCTGACCAACAAGAGATCGACAAGCAATCCTATGGCAACTGACTAAATACTGAATGCAGATCGAATGGTATTCAACTGGTAAGCCAACTTGGTAGTCGACTGCAACAGAATCCTGAGATTCACGAGATTTATATATAATGATCTGTGTGGATCTGTAGCAATTTTTGGGTGCTTTTCTTTAGGGTTTTTCCTACTATAAATCCTATAAATAAGGGGTGTTGAAATGTTGTAAAAGATAATATTTAGATAAATCATTTTAGAGGTTGCTAGTCATGCAGATGTAAGTCGAATTGGCTATAGGTTTGTTCTTGTGTAACGAAAGAAGGTATGATGTCGATTGTTTCTTAGGTGTAGACCAAGGTTAGGCATGTGACCTTTTATTTTGAATGAATAAGACAACAAGAGAACAAGACACTCAAGGAATGTTGGTTTTCCCATTTGGGTTTCCAGGGTAAAATCTATGTGTACTGTGTGTTTTTTTTGTCATTTGCTTTCTTGATTAAATATTTATTCCTCTCTTCTACTAGGTTTAGCTTGGAAGTGCTTTTCATTTCATGAAAAAATGGGTATCATAATCAAACATTATTGAAAAAATATGAAAGGAATTTGTGTGGGGTCCCATCCTTGTATCAAAGATATTCACCTTATTTCCTTTGGTATGTATCGGCCAAGTTCACATCATGGTCACTGGTATGTACTGATCAAATTCACCTCATGGTATCCGGTATGTATTAACAGTAAAAGAATGAACTCATGTGTCGGCATGAAAATAAAAAAATCATATATAGGAATACAAATCGAAAAATTCGTAACTATTTTTTTGGTTGGAAAGAAACAACAAGAGCTTGAGTTCAAACGTCCATAACTTTCTCTTACGATGTCCAATTGAGGCATCATTTTTGCAATGGAAAGAAAAAAATTAGGGGCTTCTAGTGAGATACCTTGCAACTTCATTCAAGCATTTGAGTAGATTCATGTTTAATTAAGGTCACAGTTGACAAGGCTTGCTTGATGGGAAAGCCTTGGCAATCATTCTGGCACTTTTTTACCTCATATTTTGATTCCATTAGTGGATTTGGAATTGTAATCATGTAAGACATACATCTAGCTTATTTCAGGAGTGAAAAATCCACTTTGACCCGTACCCACAAATTGCGAGAAAAAACAATTTTTAATGAAATTTTGGACCCCGTTCTCACTACTGCTATGCCAAAATTCAATTTTATCACTTCCTACAACATTTGTGTAATACAGGCCCTTAATCCATCCATTATAACTAAATTTATATGTCATTGGATGAGAAATAGTTTTCTGTGAAAAAATCCAACTAACGTTTGGAGCACTTGCCACTGAGTATGCGAAAAGAGTACCAATTCTTATCTAAGATTAAATTCAGAGCCAACATGTGCCCTATAGATGCTACAATTATCCCACCTAATGATAAACAAGGCTTTCATGATAAAGTTTAGTCATAAAATCTAGAAGGCACAAAACATGAACACTAGAATGGTATGTGTAATGAAAGTTATCAGTGACACACATAGACTTAATCATGACTACAACATAATGTATATTAAGTAAGGTAGGCTATCAATCATCATTTATCCAATAAGGAAAGGAGATATTAATTATTGGAAATGATAGGAACCTAACTAACGATCACAACGAAAAAGATATGAGTTGGAGGAGAATAGGAGAGGCTTCAATATGAAGCCGTCTATATAAGAGGGTCTGTGTCAGCAAGGGAAAGAATATCATTGTCGATACACTAGATGTCAATGAGGTTTCAATATATTTCTTCTAGTATACTGTATATAGGAGGGGAAAATTACCAACAAACACTGTGCATCGAAGGGAAAGAAATGAATCTTATCGATACATGATGTATCAGTGGAAGAAAGATAAACCTCACTAATGTTATATCAATGCAGTTTCTTATAAACTCACCGATGGAAAAATTCCATGCATCGGGGGGAATCACATCAACTTCACCTATATGATAAAGTTAGTACCTATGAATTTAGTGTTAACTTCACCGATAAAGGGGAGGTGGTATCAATGGATATGTTAGCAACGTCCCTGAGATGTGAATGATGGTATCGATAGAGTTCTTGTGAATTTTTCTGATACACAAAAGGGTTAGTACTAGAGGAAATGGTATTAAAATCACCAACAAAGGAAACTTTGTACCGAATTTGTTCATATGAACTTTGTCTATAAGAGGAGAGAGTATTGGAGTAGTTGTTTTGAACTTCACTGATACAGAAGGAGGGCACTGATAGATTTGATGGTAACTTTTCCGGTAAGAGGAGAGAGTATCTAAGAAGTTATTGTGAACTTCTTCAATATGGGAAGAGGGAACTGACAGAGTTGGTGGTAACCTTTCCTGTAAGAGGAGAGACTATCATAGAATTTGTTGTGAACTTTGTTGATATGGGAGGAGGGAACCGTTGGAGTTGGTGGTAACTTCTCTGGTACATAATTATTTAGAAATTGACTAAGTGTTTAAGGAATATAGTGTAGGTGACTATGGGTTAGTTGGAAGTTCATTAGTGTGCTGACGGAGTTCGTTGGAATATTTCCGGTGTACTAGAAATCATTCTCAAAACTCATTAAGTGTGGTTTCTCTTTGTTGTATTGGTGAGTTAATCACAAAATGATTGGTATTTCCAGATTCCAAAAAATTTCAAGTTAAAACATATTCTAAATGAAAGGTTGGAAAGATTCATTGAAGATCATGAGAATGGGCTACCTTTCACAAAAAGTTAAGAGAGTCTTAAGATGAAAAGGAGTGTCCCTATTTCTTGGGTGGAATTTACTCTTCAAGAATTGAGACAAGAAAAATGGAAGGGGTTGATGCTTGGAAAAAAAGTATTGTGTATGGATGCAATTCCTATGTCTCAGTGTAGCCTAATGCTTCGGTGCTTGGTGAACATTGCACACAAAAACCAAATTTCACAGAAAGCTTAGTTGGTTATTTCAATCCATTTGAATGTGATGTTTGAAGGTTAAATTATCCCTAAATTCTTTGGATGGAATCCATCAGATTCTCCTTGAGTTTATCAACTGTAGATCCCGAGTCTCATGGATTTATACTTTACAAGAAGGTTGATTTGAGCTAAATTATTTTCCTTTCAAAAATTGTATTCTCATGTTAGATATTTGTGGAAAAATATCTAGAACTCACATGAATATGTAGTGTCTGGATATCAAACTAAGAGATCAACAAAACAATGAATAAACAACTGGCGTTGATTGGATTTTGAAATATTGGATGTTTCTCAAGTCTCAATAATTTGCAATACAAGTTGTCTGGAAGAAATACCAATTATCTCTCCAATATCTTTTTACATCCTCTTTTACTGTAATTTTTGAAACTTATGACAAGAAACCTTTGAATTGGGTTGAATTTGGAAACTCTAAAAAATAGGTTGAAACACACTAAAAGCTTGGAATGGATGATATAGGAACATAGATAATATAAAAAAGAAATGAACCAAGAATGTGCTTCATGGCATCTTGATATATCATACCACCACCATTCTGAAATACATTTAACTTCCCCATCAATTGAGATCTTTACAATCAATGTTAGAAGTCTACAAGGTAAATGAATCAAGCAATACTGAATAGATTTTCCTAGGCACAAAATAAAACCCCAAGGGGGTGTGAACTCACCCAAGAAAAAAATAAAACCCCTATAGCAGTGTGAACTCACCCAATCATGAATTAAAATGCTTAGGGAGATGTAAACTCACCCAAGCACGAAGAAAAATTCCCACGAGAATGTAAACTCGCCAAAGCATGAAGTAAAATTCCTAGAGGGATGTAAACTCGTCAAGGTACAAAAAAACTTTCTAGAGGGAAATGGATTCACTCCAACAATGAAATTGCACTCCATTGAGGAAGAAATTCACCCCAACAAATAGGAAATAGAATAGAAAAATTTTGTTTCGACCCAAGCAAACTAATTTCAAATCAAAAAATGAAAACACAATCTAGAGGAGTGAGAAAAATTTCCCAAATAAGTGAAGGAGGCGGTCAAGTGGGATACAAGTACCTCATTTACAAATCATAATGTATCAGAGAAGTTCCATCTTGACTATGACATAGTTTCCAGAAATTTGAAGAGAACATTGTAGACCTTAGCATGGATAAATAAAGAAAAGAAATTTTGGAAGACGTAAGGGACAACAATGCTCAATTTTGGTCATAGAATGAGCACTTGAAGGAGTGGGTCCAAATGTTCAACAAGAGGATGACAGAGATGGAAAAGAACCTTTAGACCTTGTCATAGTGTGAAAACCAAGTCAAGTGGGTAAAATCCTCTATTTTTCATTGTGTGCAATGTGTGTATCATGGTGTGATATGCATTTTCATCAAATTAAGCATTATAAGAGTATATAGTGGTGTGTACATAGATTCATTATGACCAAATAATATCTAGACCATCAAGAGAATAGTTTTTCATCATAATAGTGTCTAAAATAAATCCAAATGTTTTTCAAAATTTATTCAAGTGATATATTCACCCTTATTGTGGCTCAAAAAGGAATGAAATTAGTGGTATATTTGTAGTTGCCAATAAGAATATAGTTTCACTTGACAACTTTAATTCTCAAGTTGTTTGTAGTGAGAGAAAACCCATTTTGTGATTATATCGCTAGATATGTGTATTGATATTTCACTAATGATAATTATGTTTCTTTGATTTGAAATGCATCATTATATAATTTTTCATATATTTTGGTACTTTATGGGTGGAAAAATTGGAGAAATTGGCTTGTAGGAAACATTTTAGGTTAGGTACTTCTTTGGTTATTTAGGGTCTAGAACCTTCTGGAGCCCATTTGAGACCTTAATCAATCATTTTTGGAGTCAAAACTTTGCAAACAAAAATCTAAAACTCTCAATGCTATACTACAAATTGAGAGATTTCTAATGGTGCAAAATCACCTCAATCTAAGTTCATATGCGGAAGTTAAGCCTCCCACAAGTTGACCTATATTGTTTACCATTGTTATATGTTGGTCCTCAACCAAGTTTTGAGGAAACATTGGTCATGTTTGACCACTTTTGGACTTCGATAGGCTGGTCGAAGATGGAGCACCTAGGTGGAGCCGAGATCGCGAGATCTCACTTATTTTGTGGACCTAGCAAGGGATTCATTAGGGTTTTTGTATTAGGGTTTTGGGATGTTGGCCCATGGGTTTACCCATGATTAGGAATTTTTGTAAGGGATGTAAAAGTATATATAGGAAGGAATGTAATGTAGAAGAAGCGAAGTGTGCATAGTGCAAACAATGTAGTGATGGGATAAGTGCAAGAGAATGTATATGTAATGCTCTGTTTGAGTTGGCTATGTGCCTTGATCTGATTTTGGGAAGGTGGATCTGGTGCTTAGTGCGTAGATCACCTGTCCAGTGCGAATCTTGGCTCTGTGGCTTAGTGCATAGGAGAAAATGAATGTAAGAGATTGAAGCAGAATAATAGAAGAAGAAGAAGTTGGTGGACGTAACCCCACATTGGGGTGAACCACATAAATCTTGTGTTGATGAGTTTCTTTGTGCTATGATGTTTATGATTTGAATTTGTTTAGTGAATTGAATGTTATGAATGTTAGATAGATCTATGAATGCTTAGTGTTGTATTGGTAAATTCTAGATGTGATTCAATGCTATGTGCTAGATGGTTAGAGTGCTTAATCTTTAGTATTATTGCATCGAACTATACTTGGGGTTGATCTGCGATGTGAATAAGGATAATATATTAATGAATTTTTTCCCTAAGTACTCTGGGAAGTGTTGTAATCACATATATGTGTCCCATCTTTCTTATAGACACCTGAGTCTTATAACCCCCCCCTGCCCCTACCTCTGGTGAGACTTCACCTACTTTGCAGGTGTTGCTGAAAGGGCCGGTAGTTAGGGTTTTGTTGGTGCGTTGTCAAAGCGTTGAACCCTGGGTGTGTCCCCTATGCCAACATGATATTTAGTGGATGTCATGTCAATTTACATTTCTCAAGCATGTGGAGCTAGTCACATGTGGACTTTCAAGAATATTGTAGAGGGTATAAAACCCTAACATTAATTGGAGGTTGAGGCATGCAAAAATTCTAAACCTAACCCTAGACGGCTATTAGGCCATGTTAAACATTGGGCCACTGGGATATAAAGGGGTTTTGTTCTTATTGTATTGTTTATTGTTCCATAGTTGAACAAAGCATCTAGGAGTAGGATGTTGAAGCATAACAGAGAAAGTAGAAGATCATGTAGAAACCATATTATCCACAATCTCCATGGAAACTCTATAGTGAGTGGCCCTTTATTTGTATTTGCATTCATAATTGAGAAGAAAAGTGCAGAGCATAGGCCTCATCTTATATCTAGGTTTTCCCTTTATTGGGTTTCTCCATGATACATCTTGTGTTCATTGTGCGGATGGTGTGCTATTTTCTTAGCTTGTTTCATTTTAGTGTTGGTTTATTTCACTATTTCATGCATTAAGCTAAAAACAATTAAATATAAAAATCTAAAGTAATACACTACATAATAAGGCATTTTCATAATATTGTAAAATGTGTTATGACAAATTGTTCCATTGGAATATGCATACTCATTTATAGGTCATTCTTAGTTGTTTCATTTTATGGATTGTCATGATGCCAATTTTGAGAAATGAAGGGGATTCATGATGTCCAAGATAATGCCAAAATTTTATGATGCCACAAAAGTGTTGAGATTGTATGAGGTTGCATTACTGTGTAAAAAATGCATATACTAGGTTTATTGGTGTTTTTTGTACTAGTAATTTTAATGATATAAAATTTAAAGTCTAGAAAAAGTAACATCAGTGAGACAAAAAGAATTCAAAGAAGTTGACATAGGGAGAAGAGAAAAATTAATATTTTTTTGAATGTGATTGCACTTTTCTCTGAATCAGACGAAACCAATGCCATTGGACGAAACCAATGCCATTGTGTCAGGATCGTCGTGTTGATTTCGACCATATTTTTTTCTTCCAAAAATGGACATTGTATGCGAAAGTTATCACGATCTGAAGTTCAGGTCAAACATGCAAAAAAGTCAAAGTCAACTATTGACGTCAACAGTATGTCATGATGACATCATCATGATGTCAGTAGGGTGATGTGGAAACACCAGGAGTTGACACGTGTCAGTCAAATTTGGCATTTTCAGGCTGAGTTGGAACAGTACGAAAGTGACACTTGGCACTGTACGAAAGTGGCATGTAGAACTATACGGAAGTGAAACGTAGCAAGGTGAAGTGGCACTGTACATAAGTTACATGTGGCAGGGTGACACATGGCAGTACATATGTTGATGTGGCATTGTATCATGTATGGATGTTGATGTGGCATTGTACGAACGATAAAGTGGCACTATACGGATGATGACATGGCTATACAGATGACACGTGGCAAATGAATGTGAAACAGTGACATGGCTTGGGCCATTGGCGAGGTGGCACATGGCCCAATGAGGAGGCACCATGTGGCACCTTCTAGAAGACCAAACCTGACAGTTCCACCAAATCTGGTAGTTACCACCAAATCCAGCAAAGATCCTCCAAATCTAGCATAATATTGCTAAATCTCTCTAACTATCACTAAATTTGGTAGAGTATGGCTTATTTAGCCGAGCACGAAAATCAATAAAGAAGAGTTTTTTGGCACCAAATCAAGATTGTACGGATCTGATAGGGCACGGCATTGGGATTCATGTTGAGGGGAGGTGTCGAGGGATTGTTCAAAAGAAGGTCAACTTTATACTCAAAAGTTGTAGAATTTTGTGGGGAGTCCAAATATGGCTTTTGTTTCTGCATCCGAGTACCCGAACAGAAAAGTGCCTCCAGATCCTAATATGTCGAGCCAAGCATAGCCGACTTCATACTAAAAAGTCTCATAATTTCTTGTTCCAGCCAATGGTGATGTTTGTTTCTATCTAGAAGTTGCAGATCTGAAAGGTGGTTTTAGGTTTGTTATGTAAGCCTTTATTTTGTATTCTTAAAGCATTGAAGATTAATAATAAGTCTTCCCCACTGAGACAAAGGCTCGGAGATGTAGGCAAAATTGTTCTAAACTCTGCTATCAATCTTGGTTTTATGGTTTGATTTTCTTACTTCTTATATGGATGCAACATTCTGTCATTAAGCTTCTTCTCTTAATTCCTAAATGGTAAATCAACTCATGCATAAACTTAACCATAGTCTTTAAAGTATCAATTTTGGATCAAGTGGTATCATAGCAGGTTGACAGTTGGTTGTTTGAGTTTGGATGATTACCAAGTAAAATCTAAGTTGTGGTGAAGGAGAGCTTATAGAAGGATATCCAGAGATTGGATCAAGAAAGAGGACATCTCAAAGTGAGAAGATACCATCAGAAGAAGGAATTTATCGAAACGAAAGAGAGTTTGAAAGAAATTTCTTTTCCATGTCGGAGATGGTAAAAGTGTTGTATGATGATTACTTTGAATGGAAGAGACCAGTTCAAGGGGAATCTTCAAATAAATCCAAAAGTGAAGAAGGAGAGGACCCTCCTAAAACTCCTCCTTCACCTCCTTCATCTCCATCATCTTCTTCTTCTTCAAGTACAAGTTCAAATTCTACTGCAAGAAAACATTCTCATAAACATAAGCCTGATATGCCATTACTTAAACTTGATGTAAAATTTGTTTTTCCTATGTATGATCACGAAGTTAATGCTGAGAAACTTGATAATTGGGTTAGACAAATGGAGGTATATTGTAATGTGCAGAAAATCAAAGATGAGGAAACAAAAATTAGATTGGCATCGCTTCATCTTGAAAGCATAACTCTCATCTGGTGGAAAAGTAAGATGAAACATGGAACTCAACAACTTGGTAAGATTTTTCCATCATGACATGATTTTATTTCCGCACTTAGAAAAAAGTTATATCCATTGGGATATAAGGAAAAGACTTTAATTGAATGGAAAAGTCTTAAGTTAAGAAAAGGACAATCAGTGCAGGAATATACAGATGAATTTCGTAAGATGGCTTTGATGTTAGATGTTCCATTAACTACACAAGAAACTCTTATGAAGTATATATGAGGTTTTCAGACTTATATTCGTAATACTTTGTTTATGTTTGGACCTACTAATAATGATGAGGTTTTTGTTCAAGCAACGTATATTGAAGCAGGAAAAACCAAAGTTAGTTTATTAGGGTAATAATCTTCAAAGAAGGATGGCAAAGGAAAAGGGAATGGGAAGAAAGAAAATTCAGCGACAGTGAAGGAAGAGAAGCTCTCTTGAAAGATTTGCAAGAAAGAGGGGCACGATGATGAGAATTGTTGATAATTACACCGAAGTGGTTCAAATAAAGGAAAGGGAGGCAAAAAGTTGCAACAATAACATGACCAATAGACTTGGGGTATGATTTAGGTGATGAGACTAAAATCACAAAAATTGTTTTTTCAGGTAAAATTGGTGATGGTTTTGATTCAAGAAGTAAATCATTTCATATAAGGGTCATAATGAAACATACTAAGATGCATCACAAACCATATTCACTAAATTGGATAAGAAAAGATCACAAATTTCCTATAACAAAACAATGTATCATAAAGTTTGCAATTACATCTAAGTATGTGGATGAAGTAACATGTGATGTGGTGCCACTAGAAACATGTGGAATTGATGCAGCCCCCCTAAAATTAACTATAGACAGGCCCCTTTTCTTCTTTTGGCACAGGTCCTGTGACACCCACACCCTCTATCTACGCGTTCTGACGCTCTTCAACTCACGAGTGCTAGCTCCTTTTCACTAGCCCCTTCTTCATATGTCATTGGGCTGTGCCCTTGTGATAATGCATGATTGCGGGCATGGGCAAGAGTGGTTTCCAACCAACCCACTTTTCACCCTGCAATCCTCCTCCAGCTGACACATACCCTGCCGCTAAACAATGGTTGAAATTGTAGCCTACTCAAGTTATATTATCGTCCGAGCATGTCCTGGCCCCACAATCCCTTATGTCTGTCAATATCCTCTCCTTTGGCACTGCATGTGATCAACAACTACTATCAATCTCCGTTCCTCTCTTCTTCCCCCTTCCATGTGTCTCCCCAAATATCTACGACCTCCCGACATGTAACTCCCCTCTAGATCAACAACTCTCATTGACTTTGAATTTCTGGCCTTTGGGAGTTTCAACTCTCAACTCCACTCTCCTCTATATAAAAATATCTTGGAGTGGAAGATCTGTTGCCATCTATCTCCTTGGATCTACGGCCAAGATATCCTCCATGAGTCTGGCCTTTGGGAATCTCGATTCTCAACCTCCACAAGCTCCTTTTGCTAAGCTCCTCCTTTGCATGTGACCCTGGACGACACCCTCACATGACCATGTGACCTTCTAAAGATCAAGCACCTCCAATCCCTGAAATGATATGGGACCATCAATCTCTCAATCCTAGCGGTACCCTCAATTGACGATTCAGATCTATCCTCCCCAAATATACGGACCAAATCTCTTCACGATTCTGGACTTCGGGATTTTGAAGTCTCAAACCCTTGCTACCTCTGTATGGAAATCTTTCAGAATGAAAGATCTTACGACACCTGCCCCTTTAAATGTGTGGCTAGGATATCCTCCACTAATCCATCCTTCAGGACTTTCAAGTCTCAAATCCTCGCTACTGTTGACTGGATATCTTCCAGAGTGGAAGATCTGCTGACACGTATCCTCATAAATAAACGACTATGCTCCTACTTCAGGATTTTGGCTTCCTCAACCAGATCAATGGTCCTACAACTCCTTTCTTCATCAATGATCAAGATCTTTTCCTGTTCTTCAAACCTTTTCCTCCTTCATTTTCTTCCAAAGTTCTAGATCTAGCATCGCGTGTCCTCCTTCAAATCGATGAATCTCGTCATTTACGGGACTTCGGCCTTCGACGATTTCAAATCTCAACAAACACAAAAATCTGGAGTGAATCCTTCTGGAGTTCACAATATGGTGACACATGTACTCTTTCATATCGACAACTATCATTCGCTTCGTCTATTCAAGCTTCGACAATGTCAAACCCTTCCCCTTCACGTCTTCCTAGAGTGATTTCACCCGGAGCTCATGATCCTTCGCCACGTGCCCTTTCTAGATCTGACAGTCCAAATTTACTTTGGGTCTTCAAGCTTTGGCTATTTCAGTTCTCAAACTGAAACTACAATGTAACTTTCCTCAGAGCTCACGATCTGGTGACAAGTGTCCCCTCGCAGATCGACAGTTCTCAGCTCTTCAACTATTTGACCTTCGGGTGTTTTCAACGTTACACCTCCACCTCCTTTTGGATCTCTTGACCCGTTGACATGTATTTCCTCTAGATCCAATGGTCTAGATTTGTTTTGGCCCTCCGGCTCTTTGCGCTGTGGTAACTTCAAATTTCAAACTTACCTCTTCCTGAAACTCACGATATTTGACGACTCAAATTTTCCTGGTCGATCAACGATTGAGATTTCACTTTGGGCTTCTGGTTCTCTGGGCTTCGGAAATCTCAAGTTTCAAACCTAGAGATATTATCTCTCTTGTGCATGTGAGTGTTAATACCCATGCACCTTCCTAGGATTAGACGGTTGTCGATCCTTCATGCTCAGATCCAATGGATGGGATATGTTCTTTCCTCTATGCTCACTGTATTCACTGAACTCAAATCTGACGGTTATGGTCATTCCTCTTCCTAGATTTTAGAATTCTCCCGACTTGGAAGACTTAGTCCACGTCCAAATATCTTGACCTTTGAACATTCTCTTGCAAACCTGAATCCTTTGGGTCTTTCTTACACTCTTGTAAGCATTATCTCTTCTGCATGTATGGACTCATAACAAATCTGATTCCTACTCACTTTTTACATTACTCCTCCTGAGCTTGATCTCCTCGAAGATTTCGATCTCTCACACACACCTTGCGTTCTTGGGATTTCATCAAACTCAGAATCCAAAGGATTTCTTGAACAATAAATACTTTTCTCCCTCTTGGAGTTCTTCTGCTCGATGCACTCCTTGTAGGTATTTTCCTCATAGAGTGCTAGGTAACTTTGTTTTTTGCCGAACTAAACACAGAGTTATTATGTGCACAGTTGCAACGACTCAATGCCCACCTGGCAGATCTCTACAGAGTTCTCAGTAACTCTCCTTCTATCTGAACTCGACAAGGATTTGTTTCTATGCACTCCTTGCACTTGGATGATGAAGGTTCAACAGTATCCCTCTTGAGATTTCCCTTGAGGTTAAACCTCTGTCAACGCACTCTTTGCGAACTATGTACACTCCTTGCACTCATAAAATCAAAGACAAGAAACAATTGAAACTCATGCAATCCTTCACCAGTTACGCATTCAAAACATGAAAATGCATAAAAACATATAAAGCATACATACACATAAACACACAATATGCAAGAAAAATGACTTTTCTATTATCTATGCCTGTCTATATAGATGATTACAAAAACTGGATTGTAACAAAGCCCCAGTTCTCTCCAGCTCTCTCTCTTAAAACTATCTAAGACCTCCTAAGGATTCTCTACCCAAAACTTCTAAGACCTCCTAAGGCCTCTCTACCCGATATCTCTCTCTCAAAAATCTTCTTGAAATATGATACCAAATCTCCTTACAAAAGAGGGGCTCTGCGAGCTCATCCTCTTCACCTAACCTCAACTATTACATTGAATTTTCATAAATGCAATGTTCGATATGACTCTAATCAAGACCTGCTACAAGAAACTATTTAAGGCAATCCAACAACTACCTGTACAAAGGCATGACTCGGAATTTATAGCCTCACAACACAAAAATCCATATAGTATTATTTCAAATTTAAAAATGGGAGGGTTGGTGCCTCTCCCTTTCTCCATTATGTGTTTGCGTGTTGGCGCATTTGCTGAGGTGGAGTGATACTCTTGCATTAGGAATGGTCCTAGGAATCCCTTATTTATATGATCTCAAAGTAATCTTCTACATGGAACAGAATCAATATCACTTGTTTAAGAAAGGCAATGAATATGTTGTACATGCTCATCACATAAAATCAAACAAATCTCTTCTAACAATGGAAAAATTAAAGAAGGCAGATTATGCAAGAAATACACCTATAATTATGCCAAGTCAAGCAGTTGATATTAAGCATGAACATGAGATGGTTGTAGTATGGGAGTTCAATCATACTATGCTTCAAGATAAGTTAATTTCATGCAAACCCGTCAAACATATTGGTTCAGTTTCAGTCATATTTCTGATATTATCACTACTAATGTTTTATACATGGATGGTGGTGAATTCAATAAGATGTGAACGAGTTCAAATGGCTAATAATATGCTTTAATTTTTCATGGTTATTATGCAATTGATTATGGTGTGACAGGTGCACAGGACAAATTTTAAAGACAGAGGACAAGTGAGGAAGCTTATCTCGCACTTGATGATTGGTTAATACCCTTTTGGAGGACCAAAGGGTCTTAGTGGGGAGGAATGATCCAAAATGGATCTAGAAAGGCCAAAATTTCAAAGTTCTAATAATCATATGAAACTAGTGTTATTGCGTAGGGCTCGTCATGCCAATTCCGACCATATATTTTTTTCTGAAAATGAACACCGTATGCAGACATTATCACGATTTGAAGTTCAGGTCAAAGAGGCAAAAAAATCAAAGTCAAATTCAAATTCAAAGTCAATAGGTCAAAGTCAATTGATGACGTTAGTATTACATCACGATGACATCAGCATGACATCATGATGATGTCAGCAGGGTGACATGGCATCACCAGGAGATGACACGTGTCAATCAAATTTAGAGTTTTTAGGATGAGTTGGCAGAGTACAAAAGTGACACATGGCATTGTATGGAAGTGACACGTTGCACTGTATGGAAGTGACACATGGCATGTTCACGTGGAAATTTAAGGAACTTACATGTGGCAAGGTGACATGTGGCAGTATGGATGCTCACGTGGAACTATACAGATGTTGACATGGCATTGTACAACTGTTGACATGTAACTATACGAACGATGATGTGGCGTCGTACAAATGATGATGTGGTAGCTGACTGGGCAGGCTAACGTGGTCATATAGATGACATGTGGTATATGATTGTGCAGCAGTGATGTGGCTCATGCCAATGGCGAGGTGACAAGTGGCACCTTCTGGAAGACCAAATCTAGCGGTTCCACCAAATCTGGCGGTCACCACCAAATCTGGCGGTCACCACCAAATTTGGTGGAATCTCGTTAAATCTGGCTAACTGTCACTAATTTTGGAAACTGTCACTAAATTTGGTGGAGTCTCAATTATTTAGATGGGCACAAAAATCAAGAAAAAATATTTTTTTGGCACGCAAATTGAGACTATACGGATTTGACAAGGCGTAGCATTGGGATTCATGCCGAGGGGAGGTGTCGAGGGACCGTTCAGAAGCAGGTCGAATTTATACTCAAAAGTTGCAGAATTTCAACGGGAGTTTAAATATGGCTTTTGTTTATGCATCTAAGTAGCGGAAAATAAAAGTGGCTCCAAAGCCCAATATGTTGAGCCAAGCATAACCAACTTCATACTCAAAAGTCTCGTAATTTCTTGTTCCAACCACTGGTGATCTCTGTTTCTGTCCAGAAGTTACAGATATGAAAGGTGGTTTCAGGAGCTGTTATGTAAGCCTTTCTTTTGTATTCTTAAATAATTAAAGATTAATAAGAAGCCTTCCCCACTGAGACAAAGTCCCGGAGACGTAGGAAAACTTGTGCCAAACTCCGTTATCAATCTTGGTGTTATGGTTTGATGTTTTTACTTATTATATGCCCGCAACATTATTTCTTTAAGCTTCTTCTCTTAATTCATAAATGGTAAATCAACTCATGCATAAACTTAACCATAGTCTTTAAAAGATCAATTTTGTATCACCAAATAACATCAACTGGACTGAAAATTGTAGCAAAGGAATAGTCCAACATGAATCAAGTGAACACCTAAAGCAAAATGAAACAACAAAACAATGTTTGGAAAGAAATATTGAACAATAAAAATCAATCCACTTGGAGAATCATGAAAGTCTACTATTGAGGTGTTGCAATATTTAAACATTTATCAATATAGAATAGCCTCCCAAACTAATGTTAATGTACTTCATCAAACTTTGGTATGATAAAAATCATTTTTGGTTTTACAAATTAGCTTATGACTTGATATGTAGGATAATTATTGTACCGGAAAGTTCTTGAAACATAAGATAGATTCAAACTTGTGTGGATAGTTCATTGGTTTGTTTTATAAAGTAAAGTATTCATGTTGTGTATCTACTTCTAAATAGACTTGATTCTAGGTCTCTTATATATGTGATAGGTTAAACAAGGATTATTTTAATTCCAAGGTTATGTCGTTTCAAATTTGTGCATTGATGATATTGACTTATGTAGATTTTAGTCTAAACTATGTATTATAAAAAATATGAGTGTAGATGTTGATGGGAAAGCTATTGTCAGCCTCCTAATACTAATCACTCGCATAATTAGTTCAATTTTATGGTTAGAATCCTAATATTTTGACAGAGCATATATACAAAAACAAATATCATTATGATTATTTATATTCTTAATTCATTATTTTATATTATTTATGTTTCCCTCCATGAGTGTAATATTCTCTCCATGCAATCCAATGGCATGAATTATATTGGATGTAGTTGTGCTTGGGGTATTACATTTTTAAAAAGTATATGGTAATATATACTATCATTATGAACAAAAGTGTTTGATTAATTTTGTCTCTTTTAGTTGGAAAAATAATGGTATGGATGATGTAGGTGGATATCAGTGGCAACCCACCTCTTCCAATGAATCAAAATGGTTCTCCATCTTCATTATTTTTCTACAGTTTTTAGGTCTCAAACTTCTGGTGCAATTTTTAGGCCATAAATAGTGTTTTTAGCCTTGCAATGGATTACAATTTCCATGGAACTCCTTATCCTTGACCAAAAAAATTCTTTTCATCGATATATTTCCAAAGGGATATTATGCACACCAAACAGAGTTTGTAGGAATTTGGAGCCTCGGGAAGTTGACATATCAACCAGACTCCTCGAGGCCCTCATTCCTTTGTCCACTTTATCTCCTAGGATTAAGGCTTTAGATCTCTAGGGATTTTTTCTCTTGGGGTTTTGTAATTTATGTTAAAAGTTCATTTTGGCATGTTGTAATGGGATTCTTGTGAATGAGTGTAGATGACACGTCACTCTCCAAGGATAAGCTACCACCATTCTATCTAGTTTATATTACTTCATATTTTTTTCCTATTTTCATTTATTAATATAATTTGGTACTCATTGTATTACTATTCTCTCTAAAATGTGTGTGTGTGTGTGTGTGTGTGTGTGTGTGTGTGTGTGTTTCCATTCATATTCCTTCATTTCATTTCATTCTCTACACAATCTAGATCATTGGTAGTAAATAAATATGCTCTTTGTTTTTCCTCGATCCATGTCTTTGACGAGGTTAGGGTATAGAGAGTTGGGTCTCAAACTAATTTCACTTGGAGAATACTACTGTTTCCAGCCCAAACAACCTCCCATGGCATATGGAAAGTGATGTGATGGAGAAAGAGATCTTATCAAGTTGTTGCTCGAACAAGCCCTCATGTGACAAAGGAACAAGTTGATGGATAATTTCACCCAGATCATTCGACGAATTCCAACGAAGGCGGAGACACCTTCAACAAGCAACCATTGCGATGGTGTGACACCCTTCAAGGTACAAGTCAACTTTGATATTCCTTTATTTGAATGACATATAGATGCAAATGCTTTGGAGTAATGGTTAAATTTGTTATAAGGTTATTACTCTATTAAAAAAACGTTGAACATTGAAAGCATCACCTTTGTGCTCCTTAAGGCCCTTCCCCATGTCAAATCTTTGTGGGAAACTTACTGAGAAAGATATGATGGAGATGATTCTACAAAATTTAGGATGGAACCCACTTGGAAATATTTTGTCGATTCCCTCAAAGAGTAATTATACCTTGTTGGAAACTATGATGATTACTACACGAGATGGAAAAATCTACATAATGAGAGAGACTAGATCATGTTGGAGTACACTGATATATTTCATACCTTTCTCTCAAATCTAAGCATCATAGACTTCAATTAGCCTCTGGTTTTGAAGTACCATAGTGTTTTACATATGTACATACAAATAAATACAAATTTCTTGGACATATCCTCACTAGAATTTTCTTATCAATATGTTCTCAAAATCGAGCAAAACATTAAGCAGAGGAATAAGTAGAGTTTGGATCTACAAATATACCGCAATTGAAGCATGTTAAAGGTGGCCCTATTTCATATAAGAAAGGACAGAGCAAGGATATCCAACCTCAATACAACTAGTCCAAGTCATATGCAAAGGGTAACAAGAATTCAAAGAAGGACACTAGAAAGTGGTGAGGGTTCCACAAAATCCCATAGCATGACACTGATGAATGTCACTCGAAAAAACCATTGTTTGTCGAGCTAAAATAAAAAGAATTGGACTCTAATTCAGATCAAGAAAAGGTAAAGTAGATCATTGAATCAGAACGTAGTGCTATCATTTCAACCACAAATATCCAACCAGAAGATTTAGAGGAGCCTAAGGAGGGGGAACACCTCTTCCATACACATATGTGGGTGACGGGGACTCCACTACATTTCATTGTTGACAATGGTATCCAGATGAACCTCATATAATTTGATTTCATCAAGATATTTAATTTTCTGACAATGTCACAACCCCAACCATTCACAATCGATTGGTTGAGGTAGGGATGAGACATTCGTGTTAGCCAACAATGTCACTTGTGGCATCGATACCTTCAAAGATAAGGTAATGTGTGATGTTTCCCCAATTTAAATTTATGATGTTATTTTAGGAGAAACCTATTTTGGAAATGTTATGTTTTTTATGAGTTCGGGCCTCATAGTGTCATTATTACTTTGGGAGGCCATATATATAAGATACTATAGGTAGTTCCAACTACTATAATTTCCTTGATTTTGGTAAAGCAGTGCTGAAAGGAAATATTTTAGACTGGAAAATATGTCTTCTCCATGGTTTCGTCAGAAGGTGAACAGAAGGTTACTATGACCAGCACCACCTTAGAACAGATCCTCTCTACACAACATAATAAGGTGGGAAAGATTGTAGAGGAATACATAGATATGTTTGCTTCACCTATGGGGATACCTCTACACTGCCAGGTCAAACATTCAATTGATTTGATAGATGGTTCTCCTTTACCTAATGGCCCAATATAAATATTCTATCTTTTAGAGAATGAAGAAATAAAATTTCAAATTCACGAGCTCATAAAAAAGGGCCACATTCAACCAAGATCCTCACCTTTTGTGAGCCTAATTATATTGGTGTGGAATAAGGACTAGACATGGATACTATATATTGATTATAGATCCTTGAAAAAAACCACTATAAAGAATGGATACCCAATCCCATAGATTGATGATCTTCTTTATTAGCTTAAGGGTGCCAATTTATTTAGTAAGATTGATTGGAATTCAAGATACCACCATGTCCCGATTGAAAAAATTGATGTATGAAAGACCAACTTTAAGTATAAAGAATCCCTTTTTAAGTGGTCGGTCATCCCTTTTGTCTTGAATAATTCTCTGGGAACATTCATAAAGATAATGGATGATATCCTAGGGTTGTTCATAAACTATTTTATGGTCATATATTTGGATGAAATTCTCATCTTCAATAGAACTTGGGTAGAACATTTGAATCACATCCAATAAACCTTGATCACCCTATAGAAACACAATTTATATGCCAATATAGATAAATATTCATTTGGCATGAAGAGAATTCAGTATCTAGGATACATCATGGATGAACATCGGGTGCATGTGGACCCAACCAAGATCCAAGTCATTAAAAATTGTCTAGCCTCAATGACTCTAATAGAGCTCGACAACTTCTTAGGAATTTCCATTTTGTACCATGGGTTCGTGTTGGGATTCTCTCATACAAATTTTACCTTAAGCCAAAGGACCAAGGTAATAGATAAATCTACGTTTTCCCCGTCCGATTCACAATAGAAATTATTCAAGGATTTAAATTTTCACCTTTTCTCAGTACCTGTACTCACTCTACAAGACCTACAACAACCATTCGAGATTGAGACAAATTCCTACGACTATGCTATCAGTACAGTCCTCACTCAACATGGACGTCTAGTGGCCTATTACAGTGAGACAGTCTCTCATGTTGTTAGTAGCTATCCCACCTATGCCAAGGATATGTACTCCATTGTGCAAGCATACTCACAGTGGAAGCATCATATTCTAGGAAAGGAGACAATCATCCACACTTATCACAATCCCTTGCAATTCATGAAAACATAAGGAATGTTACAAAATGACATCCAGAAGAAGTGGTCCATGTAGTTACAAAAATTTGACTTGAAAATTAAGTACATGAAGGGAAGCACAAACCGTGTTACAAACTGCCTGAGTGTTAGAATATTGAGACATATAAATAAACGTACAATAATATTAAAAAAAATAACCTTACTAGTCTATCCTCCTCTCCATATAATAACAAAATTTAATCATAATAAGAAAGAGAGAAGAGAAAAAGAGTACACCAATATATATGGTAAAACCCCAAAATGGGGAAACCCCCTCTGGAAAGTATTGTCTTTGTTATTATTATAGGGGGGGTGGTTGAATGCATTACCATATCACCATATTCTAGTAATAATGTAAGGTAATGAAGGGTCATATTATATTGTAAAGGAATGATTATTATCTGTGGGGCTCATTTTTCGATGGATAGTCTATTTGGGTCTTGTATTCACAATGTAATCTCCAGTATATTTCTTTCGTTGTGATTGTTTGCTAGAAACATTTTGATGTATAGATATAGGGTTCTTATATTTGTAATATAGTAGGTTGTAGTATTATTGCACTTGTCATCTTGGTTGGGACAAATTTATACTTGCCACATGTTCTGTTGTATTGGCCATCTGAGGTTTTTGTACACTATTGTGGTGTTATACAAGTGTTCTTTCAGCTATCAGTTGAGTTAAAGTTGTGATGACTATCTACTATCCACATATTCTGTTGTATTGACCATTTGAGGTTTATGTACATTGTTGTCGTGTTTTGCAAGAGTTCATCATACAACTTGGTTTGGGTTCACTTTCATGATTCAATGAGAAGCAATTGTTATAGTCATAAAATCCATGAAGTGAAGTGTTTGATTATTCACATCTTATCCTAAATTATGGAATTTATCATCAAGGGGGAGTGTTTATGTAATTCCATCTTCCTCGATAAGTGTTCCTTCTCCCTAGTATTCATTAAGTGGGAGTGTTGTAATGTGTTACTCTAGAAGTTATTGTCTTTCTTATTCTTGTAGGGAATGTTGGAAGCTATTGTAATGCCATATTCCTCCATAAGTGTTCCTTCTCGCTAGTCATCATTGAGGGGGAGTGTTGGAATATATAATGATGACTTGTGTGGTATTGTTGCAATGTATTAATTTGGAAGGTAATAATGTCTACTCTTATGTAAAAGAGTTATCCCACTCCTATCCATATAAAAAAAACATTTAATCATAATAAGAAAGAGACAAGAGAAAAATAGTACACCAGATATACATGGTAAAACCACAAAATGGGGAAATGTCCATGAGAAGGTATTGTCTTCTTTATTCTTCATAAATATCTAATTTTACATTTGAGATCCCAAACATCACACTCCATCTTCACATCATTCCAATGTATATAATCACTATGTGATTCTTTCATGGGTATCTCTTACCTCTATTATATACCATAAAGTATGGATGAATTACATCCAAAATACATGTGGGATACATGTAATTTAGCCTCTTTATATAATGAATGGTAACAAGAGTATATTACATCATGATGCATGTGGGATAACTCTTTTACATAAGAGTAGACATTACTACCTTCCAAATTAATACATTCCAACAATACCACACAAGTCATCATTACATATTCCAACACTCAGTTGGCCCCCAACTGTGGCATTAGCTGCATTTCTTAACTTATGTGGATACAACATCTCTAGGTGGCCCCAAATGTATGACAAAGACCCTTATTTTTTTGTTACATATTAGACATTAGGTGCAAGTAAATAAGTTCCAAAATTTATCTCTAGTATGCACTTTTGTTCCATCTGGGCCATCTTTGTCTTCCTTCTAGTGAGCATGCAAAGCTAATTTGAGAGGCACATTAGACTCATATGGAAGAGCACTTCGGTGTGGAGAAGACAATATTGATACTTAAAACGTATCTATATTGGCCAAAAATCCAACTACATCAGCATGTGTATCAAATAATGCATTTTCCATGCAATATCTAAACCTGCCATTAAAAAGAATGGGTTATATGCTCCTTTATCTACCCCAAACAAGCCCTAAGAGTCAATCTAAATGGATTAAATATCAATTTTTCCCTTCACCAATCATGGTAACAATTGTCTCTGTGTGGTTGTATATTGGTTCTCTAAGATGGCCATTTTTTCACCATGCAAGAAGACTATCACAAAAGAAGCCACTAATAATCTCATCTTTGTGCATGTTTGGGTTCATTTTGGGCTACCACAAACCATTATTTCAGATAGTGTAATATCCCTAGGCCAAACCCAATTGTAATTTAAATGAAAATGCACTTAAGATGGTGAGTTGTTTGATATCATTTTTGTATGCACCTTTCATGGCATAGTGTGTGCATGTACTGGGTAGTAAAATGAGGAAGTGTGCACATTCCAGGATACCGCGCCCAACAACTTAAGTGTGCGTGATTTTGTGGCCAGGGAGCCTTTGTGTATATGCTGTGTTTTATAGGTTGGTGATCCATTTTTGTTATTATTAGGCCGAAGATCCTAGATGCTAAAGGCCAGTGTGCTTACTTTTGTATCCGTCTCAACATTAATATAAAATACATCACTACGCACAAACCGAACATGATAAAAGAGTATGGGGGACTAAACTCCACTAGTTAGGGAAAGGGTGGGGAATAAAAGTTAAGGAAAAAGGCTAAGCTAGGGAGCTTAAGCCTAAAAAGGAATATTATATTAATATTTATTAAAGTATAAAGCATGGACAATTATTTTATCCTAAGTTCTAAAGATGGGGACAAGTGGGCCAAAGTAGCTCCCAACATGAAAAGTGTCAAGTTGGGGACATGCATACATATTGTTTGGACTTAGTTCATTTTCCATCATTATTTCCATCATTCATCCATGGCATGATCATTCACACACTCATTGAGCTATCCTCTGTACCTTCATTTCTTTGTACCTAAACCTGTATCCATAGCCATACTTGTTTGTGTGTCTTCTTAGCTTGGGAGTTGGACTGAAGAAGCAGGTTGTCAGGCCCATGGGATATTGAAGAGGTGGGTTGTCAGGCCCGTGAGAAATTTCTCTAGGTGAGATAATTGTTCGGAATTGATTTCTCGAAGGTGTTAAACTGTAGCTACAAGGCTCTGAGACTTCCTCTCCAACCTGTTGTTGAAGCCCGGAAAGGAAGTGGGCAGCCAAAGAACTATTAAGAAGAGAAGGGGCACACTTCCTAGGGTGGGACAGGCATGTGGGAAATGAAGGACTATAGGCTGTTAGTTTGAGTTGGCACCTGTGACAGATTCTTTCATGTTTTCTATGAGCCTTTAGCCTGTTTAGGAATCCCTTTACCCGGGTGGAGTTTAGTCCCAACTCGGGGGTGACCCACTGTTGAGAGTGATGAGCAATGTGTTCTAAGGCTGGGAGGTTCGTGGAAGGTCTGCATGTAGTTGGTGATATTATTACCAAGATAAGTGTCAACTGTGTGATAAATTTACATGTTTCATTGTCATTTATGTGTTTATGTTTATAGGTTTATCCTATGTGTGTTTATAACTGTCTTTATATTTATGGTTATTGCATGTATATGCTTACTATTATTTCAGTATGAATCTGTGCATTTACAGAATGTATTTGTCTATTTACATTTTATATATAAAGTTCTGCAATAGTTCTGTGTGTATATGTTTTTAATTGCATATAGTTTGAAAAATGTATGTGGCATAGCTCAGTTGGATGTTGGGTATGTTACAGTATGTTCCGCAGAGAGAACGAAAGAGTTATCTCGTGTAGCATACCTTGGCGTGGGTGGTCGGGGATGTTACAATATGGTATCAGAGCTTCAGTTTTCAACACTGAGCTTGGATGGGCTGAGCAAGTTGATTTGAAGTGAAATTTCACAGAGGATTAATTTCGAAGTGGTCAAATTTCAGTTTGTAGAG
>ML854680.1:19526-31043 GCA_009831015.1 Picea engelmannii | reverse complement strand
CATACTGTAATGAGGGTTAAGAGGTTAGTATATTTATACTAAGGCCAACTTAACAGATTATCAAACCTTAAAACCATCACATATGGCATTTCAACAATGAAAGTAAATCCTTAAAAATAAGAGTGCATAAATCAATTGAACCTTTGATGAAAGTAAGGACCTAAATTGGAAGAGTGAATATTGACATTTTTCTCTATACATTTTTGGGTTTTGCAATACAGGAATATAGGACCGATGGCTATGGATTGTAAGCTTTATTCATCATCTGCAAAAAAAATTACAGACCGACGGTTCTAGCTTGTAAGCTTTATCCATCATCTGCAAAACAATTACACACAAAGTTGTATTAAAATATTTCTTATCATAGAAACTGGAAGGTGCATGTAGCACCACTCTAAACGTTACCACATCATGGTATGATTATATGAAATGTGAAATGTTACCTATTAAGGAGAGGACATTAGTAGACACATCGACATTCAGTAAATAACACATCATGTATGCCACCAACACGTGGTAAAGTGTAGACGTTAGTAGACGTGAGGGTATTCAGTAAAGAACACATCTTGTATGCCACCAACACATGGTCAGATGTATATGCCACCAACATGTGGTCAGGTGGTAAAGAAACTCAGTGACACTTAAAATATACCTAGTAAAAAACTCTAAACTTTCTCCACTTAAAAGAAAAAACACTTGAGGAACCATTATTAAAATGGGCATTAATAATTTGATTGATCAATATTATGCTAATCACCTTAATCACTCTTTTTAATGAAAAACATACATGTTTTGTCATGAAAGGAAGTTAATGGTTGATATCACAACCCTTAATTTATTGTGACAACCAAGAATATTCTCATGATATGAAATCGTGTCCATTAAAGCTCATATGTGATTAAAATCCTATGAACCATTTCCAATAGATATACCCCTATCACCCTAATTAAATATATAAAATAATATCAAACTTTATTTCAAATTATAATATTAATCTTTATATATCGAATAATATATAAATATACACCATCTAGAGACACCCCATTCAATTTCCACAATTCACATGATCTAGCTAGTCAAGAAAAATGAAAAGAGATAGAAATGCTTAAATAATCAAAGATAGAACTATGTAGTTGGTATCTTGGCAACTTGTCGTAAATATATAAATGCAATGAGGAAACACATCTTTAATTATTATGTGAGTGTACCTCAAGCAATAGGCACCTTCCTACTTGCAAGGTCTAAGGTCACGTTGGACATGGTCCTCAATAGACAATTTCCATAACCTTTAAATAATATAGGGTAACTTACTCATTTCTTTTTTATGTTTTCTTATAATATTTCTCACACGTAATAGAATATCTTGGCAAATCCTTTAGCATGATGTTGAGCTACTTGAGAGAACTAGGTTATATAGGTGGTTTGAGGGGGTTTGGTTTTGATGAGGTTTGAGGGAGGTTTGTTGTGTATTCATGGTGTTTTGGATTCTTTTTCACATAGGGTGTGTTTTCTATTAGTTTAGAAGAAGGGAAAAATTGATGTTGATGGTGAATTTAAAAAATCATATATTTATAAATTATATTGGATTTTCAATTTTTTTGTGGGAATAGAAGAGACTTTTTTGGTTCTTCAAATATGTCTTTTAATTTCGTTCAGTGGATAAATTTCAATATTATAGATTAGTTCTAATATGTGTAGTTGTACATTCTAGATTATATCTAATATGCATATCCAAGTTTTAGTATTTGGTGTGAATCAGTCATGTGCCTAGTAGATTATTTTCAAAGACGAACACATCCAACAATCTATTTCAATTGAATAGGTTTAGTTTGAGTAAGATTACGCCCTTATATGAACATATGAACATATCCATTTTAGGTGGAAATATTGCAAGGAGTGGAACATCTATTCAACTCTCTGAATTCTCTACACAATTAGGGCTATAAACATTTGAATGTGCCCTAGTTTCAGTGCTAATATCACATGAACCTCATTTTAATACTTCAGTGCTGAAATTACTACCCAATGCTTCAATATACTTAGTGTTAAATGTTTTAGATTCACTTCTCAAATTGGATATCCCCACATTAGATTGAAATCCAAAGACTTCCAAGGTTTACCAACAATTTGTATGGTTTTATAAGAGAAAACCAACTCCGGTTATTAATATAATGCAATACTCACTTTGATATAGGGATGATAAGAATTTGAATGGTAAACTATGCACATATCCCTTCCAAAACCAAAGCCTTTAGCAACCAATCATGAGATAATTGCATGTAAATGAACAATGTTGGATATTTCAATGTTTTAGTAAATGATGTGTGGCTTCTTTTTCAACACTATTCATAAAAGGTGTTCATAGATCAGCTTAGGAAATAATAGAAAAATTAATTGGGTTTCAAACCTATATAGAGATGTAAATTTTTTTTTTTTTTTTTTTTTTCTAAACAATAATGGTGTCGAGCAAACCTTGAACTCACACATTTTGAACTAATTGCAAAGATACATGATCTAGATTTTATGAGCAGAATGAAATGAATACATATTATTATAAAAAGATGCTTAACACAAAATAACAAAGATACAGTAAAATTGGTTTCTATTCAATAAAGAAATAAGATGAAACTATAAAATGCAGTGGAAAACAAGCTTGATGGAATGGTGGTGGCTTATATCTGAGAAGAGATGTGATGGTTGTGCTTATTCGCAAGAATATGAATACAATTAGGTTATCAATGCATTTTTTACAATAATCATGAATTTCAAAATCATAGACATCCAAAATCCTAACCCTAGGAGATGAAGCGCCAAAAGTCATGTGGGCCCCATTGGGGTAAGCTAATACATCAACTTCTCAGGGTCGTAACTTTTGCATATGATCTACGTTTTAGGCACATGATAGCTCGTTGGAAAGTTCTATCCAAGGAATACACGAGTTGTTTTCATAATTTGACTCATTTTATAACCTAACTATGGTGAGCCCTAAAAACGTTGTTTAGGTCCTCAAAACAACCCCGAAAGTCGGGGACCTGAGTACTAGGAAAAAAAAGCCAAAATGGAAAACTGCCAAAATGAACCAGTTGGAATAGGTGGAAGGCCATCAACATCCATTTGGATCACTCTTCCCCCCTTAGGAAGAAATGGTCTCCATTGCACTGAGTTCCCCCATTAGATGAGAAAATTTATGTTGAATTTGGCCCCGGGTGAGACACTTTCCTTGCTGCATGAGCTGCCTTGCTTTGACAACTCAATAAAGTTGGATCATTTTCTATCGAGTTACCTTGATTTGTGTGTCCACAATCTGATCTTTGAATTCATGTTACATGCAGTCATGGTTGAGCTATGTTGGTGTCAATTGTTCTACTATCTCTGAGATGTCCAATAATGGTGGGAAGTATTGTTGAAGGAGAGCCATGTTGAATACTGGGTACAGGCCAAGGAAAGGGGGAATGTTGAGCTCAAAATCATTGTCACCCACAACCTTGGTAATGGTGTAAGGTCCATAAAGGAGTGGGTGGAGCTTTCGATGGGGCCTTGTAAGGCATTCTTTCTACAAGTGCAACCAAACTTTGTCTCCCACCTAAAACTTGTGTGGCACCCGATGTTGATCATGGTGTTGCTTGTACTTGGCATTGAAATTCTATAAAATATCCTGAACCTATTGGAGAGTGTGCTCAATCCGCTTAGTGAACTAGGTGGCTTTGTCAGCTTCAGTTGGAGTAGGGAATGAGTCAATCAAGGTGGACGCAAGGGTTAGTGCAACATCCATGGGACCTAATGGTTGGAATCCCAACCCCACCTGAAAGAGGTTGTGGCTAGTTAAGCTATGTAGTGCTCATTTGTAGCTATGTTGAACATAGGTAAGACTCTCATCCCATGTGTAGGGGTGCTTGAAACTGTTCATGCGTGGGATATTCACAATCATCCGATTGACGGCCTTAGTTTGACCATCTGTCTGGGGGTGGAAGGCAGTGGATTTGGTGAGCTTGGTGTCCAACAGTGACCAGACGCTTGACCAGAATGTGTTGAGGAACCGAGTGTCCAAATATGAGAAAATGGTTTGTGGGATTCCAAAATTTACCCAGAATTGTTCAAAGAAGAGCTTAGTAGTGACTTTATTTGTGATGCTTTTCTTGCAGGTGGCCATGATTTCCATCTTGGAAAAGTTATCAACAACCACAAAAACATATTCATTTCCCCTCTTGGTGGAAGGAAGGCCCGACATGTAGTCCATTGAGATGTATTCCCATGGCCTATCAGGAGTAGCCAGAGGGGTGTACAAACCCTATTTCTTAGTGGTCATTTTGGCAACCGTGCAGGCAATGTAGGACCTGATATACCCGCAGACATCTCGTCGAAGTTTTATCTAGTAGAAATTTTTATGCAACAAGCGAAGGAATTGAAAGACAAGGCATGGCATGGAATGGCATATAAAGGAAAGGAATGACTTGGCAAGGAAAGTCATGGATTGGAAAGGAAAGGAAAGGAAAGACAAGGCAAGGCAAGGCAAGGAATGACAAGACAAGGCATTCCATGGGAAGGAAAGACATGGCATGGAAAGACAAGGAAATGAAAGACATGGCATGGGATGGCATGGCAAGGTAAGGCATGGATTTTCAAGGCAAGGAATGGCATGGAATTACAAGGAAAGGAAAGGCATGGCATGGAAAGACAAGGAAATACATGGCATAACATAGCAAGGAAAGAAATGGCATGGCATGGCATGGAAAGGAATGGCAATGCAAGGCATGACATGGCATGGTATGGAAAGGAAAGGCATGGGATGGAAAGTGAAGGAAATACAAGGCTTGGCATGGAATGAGATGGCATGGCAAGGAATGGCATGGAAAGTGAAGGCAAGGCAAGGCATGGCATGGAAAGGAAAGGCATGTCAAGGCAAGTGAAGGAAATGGAAGGTATGGCATGGAAAGGAAAGGCATGACAGAGCAAGGCATGGAATGACATGGCATGGAAAGTGAAGGCAAGGAAAGGCATGTTATGGTATTCTTGTATTTCCATGCCTTGACTTTCCTTGTCATGCCATGGCTTTCCATTCATTTCCTTTCCATGTCATTTCATGCCTTGAATTTCCTTTCCATGTTTTTCCTTGCCAAGTCATGCCTTTCCTTATCATGGCATGTCATGCCAAGCATTTCATTTCCTTTCCTTGTCATGCCATACCTTGACTTTCCATGCCATGTCATGCCATGCCTTTCCTTTCCATGCCTTTCCTTGACTTGTTGTGAATTTCCATGCCATGCCTTGCCTTTCCATGACATGCCTTGCATTTTCTTCACTTACTGTTCCATTCCATACCTTTCCTTTCCATGTCATGCCTTTACTTTCCCTCACTTACCATGCCATGCCATACCATGCCTTCCCATTTTGTTCCTTTCCTTTCCATGACATGGCATGTAATTCCTTGCATTGCCTTCACTTTCCATGCCATGCCTTGCCATACCATTCCTTGCATTTCCATGCCATGTCATTCCATGCATTGAATTTCCTTACCTTGCCCTACCCTGCCATGTCTTTACTTACCTTTCCATGCCATTCCTTTCCTTGTATTTCCATGCCATGTCATGTAATTCCTTTCCTTGTTTTGTCATACCATGCCAGGACATGCATTTCCTTTCCATTCCTTACCATTCCATGAAATTCCTTTCCTTCCCATGCCATGTCATGCCATGTTATGTCTTGCCTTGCCATGCCTTGTCTTTCCTTTCCAAGCCATGCCTTGACTTGCCTTGCCATGCCATGGCATACCATGCCATGTTGTACCATGACATGTTGTACCATGCCTTTCCTTTCCACGCCTTGACTTTACATGCCATGCCATGCTATTCCTTGCATTGTCTTCACTTTCCATGCCATTCCTTGCCATGCCATGCGATTCCTTTCCATTCCATGCCTTTCTATTCCCTGCCACGCCATGTCATGCCTTTCCATGCCATGCCTTGCCTTTACTTGCCTTTCCAAGTCATTATTTCCATTTCATTCCTCTCCTTTCCATGTGATAACATGGAATGCCTTTCCATGTGATACCATGGCATGCCTTTCCATGACATGCGTTTCCTTTCCATGTCATGCCATGGCATGCCTTTCTTTACCATGCCATTCCTTTCCTTAAATTTCCTTTCCAAGCCATGCCTTTCATTTCCATGCCATGACATGCCTTGTCATTCCTTTCCTTGCCCCGCCTTTCCTTTCCATGCCATGCCTTGCATTTTCTTCACTTGCCATGTCATGCATTGCCATGCCTTTCCTTTCCATGACATGCCTTGCCTTTCCATACCATGCCTTGCCATGCCATGGAATGTCATGGCATATCTTGCCTTGCCTTGACATGTCTTGCCTTTCCAATCCATGCATTTCCTTGACATGCCATGTCATGCCATGCCTTGCCATGCTATGCTATGTCATGCCATGCCTTGCCTTGCCATACCATGCCTTGCATTGTCTTTCCTTTTCATGGAATGCCTTGCCTTGACATGGCATGCCTTGAATTTTCATTCCATGCATTTCCTTGCCTTCACTTGCCATGCCATGTCATTCCATGCCTTGCCCTATCATTCCTTTCCTTTCCTTTCCATTCCATACCTTGCATTTCCTTCACTTGCCATGACATGTCTTTCCTTTCCATGCCATGCCTTTCCTTGTCTTCACTTCCCATGCCATTCCTTGCCATGCCATCTCATTCCATGCCATGCCTTGTATTTCTTTCACTTTACATGCCATGCCTTTCTTTTCCATGCCATGCCATGTCATGCCTTGCATTTCCATTCCTTTCCATGCCATGCCATGTCATGCCTTTCCTTGCTATGCTATGCCATGTATTGCCTTGTCTTTCCATTCCATGCCTTGCCTTTCCTTTTAATGCCATGCCATTCCTTGCCTTGCAAATCCATGCCTTACCTTGCCATGCCATCCCATGCCATGCCTTGCATTTCCTTGTCTTTCCATGCCATGTCTTTCCTTCCCATGGAATGCCTTGTATTGTCATTCCTTGCCTTGCCTTGCCTTATCTTTCCTTGCCTTTCCTTTCCAATCCATGACTTTCCTTGCCAAGCCATGCCTTTCCTTTCTATGCCATTCCATGCCATGCATTGTCTTGCAATTCCTTCACTTGTTGCATAAAAATTTCTACTGGATAAAACTTCGACGGGATGTTGGCAAGTATATCAGGTCCTACACTGCCTGCACGATTGCCAAAATGACCACTAAGAAATAGGGTTTGTACACCCCTCTGGCTACTCCTGATAGGCCATGGGAATACATCTCAATGGACTACATGTCGGGCCTTCCTTCCACCAAGAGGGGAAATGACTATGCTTTTGTGGTTGTTGATCACTTTTCCAAGATGGAAATTATGGCCGCCTGCAAGAAAAGCATCACAACAAAAGTCACTGCTAAGATCTTCTTTGAACAAGTCTGGGTAAATTTTGGAATCCCACAAACCATTGTCTCATATTGGACACTCAGTTCCTCAATCAATCAAGTATTTCAATAGATTATGATCATGTCTCATATCTTGTACTGCGATGTTCGTTGAAACCTTCTATTATATTTTGAATAACTAGCAACAATGTTTTATGCTTTGGTCATTTAGTGGACTCACGTGTTGGAACTCCATTTTTTGTAAAGAACATATACGCAGTGGTTTCCCCAGGAGGTAATGAATGGGTCGTTTATTATTGGTTGGCACATTGCTTAGAGGGAAAGAACACCCTCATGAAATCAGTAATAGACTTTGAAGGCATTGAATTTCCAATTGGGTCGATGGTTATCAAAGGAGAATATATAACACAAGATGAAAGAATACAAAAGAAAGGTGTTTATGTGTTTCAATATTATAGACTAGGGGAAGTCATATACCACTTTATGAACTTGGTTGTTGGTACAAACCTCCAACTACAAACAATGTTGAGTAAGAAATCAACAAAGGTACAATACTTCTTTCCTTACTCTAATTGGTATTCACAGGTTCTTTTTCCCTCTCCCATGACTGAAAAACAACATTCAATAATGGATTTCACATCTCAAATGAGGGAAGTAGTTGTGAAATTCATTTATTTCCTACGTAACACTCTTTTTATACATGTGCCTGCTCCATCATGCTCCCCTTTCCCATGCTTGGATTTGAAATAGTTCCAAATGTGTGGTACCTTGATGTTTTTGTGCAACATACAGAACCATTGAAATACACAAGCATTTTTTAACTAGCCTCCACAACCATATGACCAAATCCAATGTTGATCCATCTGCATGTTCTTCTCCTTAATGTGATTGTACAACAACTAAAATAAATGTTCTACTTAGGCTAAGTTATGGCACCAATCATCTCTTATGTAGAAGTGATACTCCTTCAATATAACTTAGTTTTCTTCGTTACTATCCGGCCCATGCCTCTATGTGATATAGACCCTTATGATGACCTACTCTGAGTGATAATATTGGCTTTGAATCTCGTTTTGTAGTTGAATGGTGTAGTTATCACGAAAATCAACCACTCATAAGATAGTACCAATGGGAAATGTATCTTGGCATATTCTAAAATGCTTGTCTTGTCATTGAGCCACATGGACATGTTGAACATATTTCCATGTCTATTCGACAAAGTCCTTCATGAAGTCACATACGTGTAACTAGGAAATCACCAATTGTATCATTTTTCTTTCCCGCCCTCCATCAATATCATATGCGACTTATTTAAAGCTTTGCGACTCATCCAATTATTACTCATCGCTTACATGGATGCACTTGATCAGTGTAGGGGTGTGTGTGTCATGATAATAACCATACTCAATGTGATATCTATAACATGTGTTATGGATTATGTTTATTTGAACATACCAAGGCTTGCATTTATGGAAAGATATTTATCCCAAGTTAAGTGCACTATGTATTGTCCCAAATCTCTCATACAATTATGTATGTGTAATGTCGAGAAATTGTTTAATATAGGGTTCACGGTCCCTAAATACCCTTCTCAATTTTAGTACATATTTTTGGTTGGAAGAAGGACTAGTGTTCTCATGCCAAAAATCATGTACTAGTCCCTTAACTTCTCCAATTAACTTCATGTTAGAATGAGGTAGCCTACTAGTGAAGGCCCACAAATATGTTGGACCACCTGTGTCGAGGGTATCTCATTTATGATAATAATTTCTAAGGGTTTTGATATTGCATTTCATGAGATGAGAGGTTTGTTGGAGTAAACTATGTTTTCTTGTGATCTTGCTAACAATTTATTGTGATAATACATGTTGGTCTGCATTGCGCTCTTTAGAACGAGTTTTATTACCAATTCTTTGAAAAGCATATACAAGTTTTATAACAATACGATGACTTGTTTCTAAACTTTTGGATATTTTAATTCCTACAATTATCCTAACAATCAATCAAACTTATAGATTTTAAAAAAGCCAAAAATAATTGACAGTTAGCGACATCATATTTTGGTTCAAACTATTCTTTAATGATTCTATAAGAATGATAAAAAATAGTATGGTTAGGTAACTTACCTTTAAGTGATGCTAGACTACTTTCATCCATTTGAATGCATTTAGGAATTCTTTGTTGCACACAACTCAATCTAGGTAGGGATGATGAACCCCTGTTCTGACACTCTTGACCTCTATGTTGTGGAGTTAACAATGTTGCAGTTCTTTCCCCTTCAATGACCAGTGGATAAAATCTGGGAGGAGAGTGGACATGGGATTGACTATTTTCTGAAACATCTGACTTCCCAACAATAGGTTGCACCACAATGTTGTGCACTAATTTCCTCTCTAATTTCATCCATTGTTTAATCAACTCCAAGAAAATCCTCCATCATCTAGTCATCCACAACAAGATTTATTGATGAGATACAACATGGATTGGTATCTATTGAACTCCTCCTCTTTTCTTGTGTTGCTGGAGGAGAAACAATAGTGGAATCTATTCCGCTAGGAATTGGCTTTCCCTCTTCTTAAAGCCTATGCTTTGACATGCATAACTTTTCCTTTTATCTTTATTCTTCTACTTTTTCGATGGATTTCTCTTTACTCTATGAATTTATTTCTCGAATATGTTGGTTCCCCATGTTTAAAGAGAAAAATTGGCTTCCAAGTACCCCACCAAAAACATTTCTTGGTATTACACAAAAAGGCATAACTAACAATTCCAATTCCAAGTGGAAAAAATTGTCTTCATATTACAAAAGAAGACACACCTAACAATTCCAATTACAATTGGACAAATATGTCTTGGTATTACAGAAGAAGACAAAACTAACAATTCCAATTCCAATTAGATAAATTTGTCTTGGTATTACACAACTAAAAATTCCAATTAGACTAATTTGTTTTGGTATTACACAAGAAGACACAACTAATAATTCCAATTGGACAAATTTGTCTTGATAATACACAATAAGACAAAAACAACAATTTCAATTGGACAAATTTGTCTTCCAATTCCAATAAGACACAACCAACAATTCCAATTCTTCTTGGAAAAATTTGTCTTCGAATTCTTCCCACAATTATTTTGCAATAGCACATAATTGTCTATGAATTAAACAACAAGACAAAAAAAAAACTCATTTGTTCCTGCTATTTTTGTTTGCATATGTCAATCTTGAGATAGATGAGGTAGAGGAGTGTACTTGGCACATAAAAATGCCCAGCACGAATGTGCACACATTCTTGTTGGGCATGCATGAGCACACAATTACAAGGATTTCAAATAAAAAAAACACGTGAGTGCTCTTAATGCAATAAGTATAACATTTTTTATAGACCAAACATCTTTATGAATAAATATGTATAGGGGTTTGGGGACAACTAGGACCTAAGGGCTTATGATTGAAAGTGTTTTGAAGCATAGAGGAATGGTTAGAGCACCAAGTTGTGGGTGTTGTGGGTGGAAGAGTTGTGGGGCATTTAACAAGAGGTATATTCATAGTGCACTTAAGGATCTATTGTGGAGGGGGTTAAGGGTTGAGTATAGGTTATTACTAAGATTAAATGGAGATAGGGGGGTCTAGGTCAAGCTCTAGGTCATGGTATAGGTCATGGTCATGGTATAGGTAATGGTCATGGTATAGGTCTAGGTCATGGTCTAAGTATATCTCTAGCTCTAGGTCATGGTATAGGTCATGGTCTAGGTCTATGTTATGATCTATGTAATGGTCATCATATAGGTCTAGGTCATGGTATAGGTCATGGTATAGGTCTAGGTCATGGTCTAAGTATATCTCTAGCTCTAGGTCATGGTATAGGTCATGGTCTAGGTCTATGTTATGATCTATGTAATGGTCATCATATAGGTCTAGGTCATGGTCTAGTTATTTCCATGTCTAGGTCTTGCTATGTCTAGGTCTAGGTCAAGGCCATTTATTTCCTTGTGATGTAGAGAGGGGGGTGGAGAGAGAGGAATAAAAATAGTGTGAGAGGGGTAGAGGGGAAGACAAAGAGAGTGTGTGATATTGAGGGAGAGGGAGACAAAGAGGGGGGGTAGAGAGAGAGA
>ML854679.1:8585-28763 GCA_009831015.1 Picea engelmannii | reverse complement strand
TTATGGTACAGGTTGATTACAGGTTGATGCATGGTTGATGCATGGTTCAGATTTATTGGTACAGGTTTACAACGGTATATCTCACAGTGATAGTGTGACAGTGGTTCCATCATTCTACTTCTACTTCAGGGTGGCAGGACGGGACAAGGACAGGTGGTTGTAGCCACCTTCCGGTTGTAACCGAAGAACATAGGGGGTTGTAGCCTCCTTCTGGTTGTAGCCAGAGAATTGGGGAGTTGGAGCTTCCCTCAGGTTGTAGCCTGAGAAACTAGGGGGTTGGAGCCTCCTTCCAGTTGCAGCTAGAAAACAAAGGAAGTTGGTGCTTCCAATGAATGTAATTCTTCAAGACATATAAGAAAAAAAATTACGTGGTTTTCTCCCAATTTGGGTTTCCACGTAAAACACTGGTGTACTGTGTATGTGTATGATTGTTCATTTGTTCATTTCTTATTTACTCTCTAGTTATTGGATAATAATGCTTCATTGATATAGCACTTGGATTATATGGTTAAAAGGGACTAGATTGCTCTATTACTGATTCACCCCCCCCTCCTCAGCAATCCAACAAGCATATGATGGTAATATATAATGATAGCACATTCAATAGCATAATCCATCAACATTCATAACAAATACGCCCATGGAATAACAATTCAAATATTTTCAAGATATTAATTAGATGAGAAAAGAGTATTTTTGTTAAAATGTAATCAGTAGAAGTGAATGAATTACAAACTTCTGCGTCGGCACGATTCAGAACCAAGAAACTAATTTCCTTCTAGATGGGCCTCCACCACTTCAATCCTCCACCAAAGGAAATTTCATATAAGAGAGACAATGAGGTTCTCAATCAAGTAGGGAAGAGCTTGGGAGATGAACAATGTGTTCAGACTTAAAGGACAAAGGGATGCAAAATCAATATGAAGTGAATAATTTCTCCAGAGTAACGTTTCTCTCAAAGTTGAGTTCTTCTCCTCTTTTCCATAGCTTAGATTTGGCCCATTTGTAGCCTTCAAGTGGAACTACAGGGTTGAGTCAGAACATTTACAGTATATGGACGGCCAAGGATCATAGATCCCGTGATGTGACATGGAAACCCGACACCAGTTTTTTAATTTTGGTCACAAATCCCGATGTACGCTGGTTGTAGTGGTGCAACCTATGTATGTGCATGTTGTACTATAGGTAGGGTGCGTATATGTGGAAAAACAATGTTTTTATCTATGGTATTTGAAAAAAGGGAGTTCAAGTCTGTATAGGGAAATGGAAAAAGTCCTTCTATGCAAGTTTGCATAGGGTGAGGAAAATGTTTCTATAACATATGCCCCCTAATGTGTGAGGTCATAGGAGTATTTGCGATGGCCTAAATACATTATAAGACCCAGAAGTGAAGTAATCGAGATTCAGTTAAAATAACTAGTTGCTCATTACAATCTATACTGACTTTGCACACATGGCTACCAATTTGAATAACAATGTAGATCCATGTGAAAATATACCAAACAGCTTCCCATGGCCATGAATAGGAAATACAAAGGTGGCTACATGCCAAAGGATGTCATAGTCACAAACAAGGCCCAGTAAAACCAAACTGAAGATATCTGTATACAATGGAGTACAATCTGATCTCCCATGATCATTGAAGTCACTGAGGTACTAGTCCAAAAAGAGGTAGAAACAAATCAGGGAAGCTACGACTATAAACTAATGTCTTCAAGTCTTCTACACAATCCGCCAAAGATGAAAGTCTACATTGTGTGAATAAAGGAGTTGATGTCGAACAAAATGAGACATCATTTGATTACTGGTCATTGAGTTCTACCATTGACAAATGTGAGACATGCTACCGATAATGAAAGTAGGTATCAAGGCACCGAGTACATTCTTACAAGTGTGAATAAAGGATTTAGGGTCGAACAATTGAATAATCCATCGATCAAGAGACATTGATGTATTCCAAACTGTCGATGGTGAGAGAACTTGTCACTAATGACTGCAAGCCTCTAGGTACTCATAGGACTCTGGGTATCCTCTCCATAATAAATGAGCTAAAGTTGATAGAAGGGGACCCGATGAAAGGAGTGAATTAAGGAATATATCATCATTCAAAACGAGGTATAAATAAGGAGCTTGATGATTTGGAGGAAATCAGATGAAGAACATGTTCGTGAACCAACAAACCTATGTGTCTTTTGCGTGTTCCAAATGCAAGTGGTAAATAAAAAAGACCCTCTGAATAGCAACCAATAAAGAAAACTTATGAAAAAGGTGAGGAAACCACCAATAGGGATAATGGCATATGAGAAACTCCACTAATACAAATGTGTGAATAGATGTCTTGCTGTCGAACACAAGGGAAACCACCTAGTCAATGGCGAATGATGAAATGTCGAATGTTAGGTTCAAGGTTACCTACCAATGAGGAAAGCAAGACCAGAGTGCGCAATAAAACTACAACTTCATGTGATTATGAGATAGACTGAGGGTATGTCTGACATGCAAAGTCAAGTGTTTTGAGGAATGTCTGACACAAGTTGATAGACATCCTTTGAACAAGAACATGAGACATATGGAAGACTCTGGTAGCATAGACTCAATGATGAAACTTTGAGATGTAGGAGGCATCAAGATAACTCTCCATAGGGAATGGAAGAGTAACCAGCCAAGGGAGAAAACTCTCTATAATTATATCAGCTTCCTAATTTCATGCTAAACCAAAACATTTGATGACAAGTGGACTAAAAAAATTTGTGCTATGTTCAAAGGAGACATGAGTGCTCCCAATATAAGATAATATTCCCTTCCCGCCCATATTTTTTTGTTTTTTCATATTCAAATGAATTCTATTATACAGATGATCCAAATGGGTATTGGTGGCCACATGCCTTTTCCAACTGGCTCTAAACATTTTTCTGACAATTTTGGCAATTTACTATTTTTAGCAGTTTTAACTTCCGGGGCCATTTTGAGGGCCAAAATGAAGGCTTTTCGGTATTGAGATCCTCAATGATATCCAAAGGAATTATTGATCCCTCAAAGTGAATCTCCTAGATGATACATTTCCAACAGGCTATCACATGTCTAAAACAGAGATCGTATGAAAAAGTTACGACCCTGCGAAATTGATGTACTAACTTACCCAAACAGGGCCCACGTGACTTTTGGCGCTTCATCTCCTAGGGTTAGGTTTTTGGATGCCTAGGGTTTTTGGAATTATTTCTTATTGTAAAAATTCCTTCAGAGCCTCATTGTAACCTTCTTCTTGCGAATGTCCACTACCGTCACATTTATTCTCAGAGATAAGCCGCCACAATTCCAGCAAGCTTGTTTCCGTTGCATTTTACAGTTTCAGCTTATTTCGTTATTGAATAGAAAACCAGTTTTACTGTATCTCTGTTATTTTGTGTTAAGAACCTGTTAATAATCTGTATTCATTTCATTTTTCTCATAAAATCCGGATCAATGGTATCAGAGCAGTCTACTCCTTGTCGTCTTAATGCATGTCCCCAACGAGGTCGAAGTACAAAGAGTTGGGTCTCAAGCTTGTTTCTCTTGAGGACAGAAGCTCTCGCACACCCAAGCGACCTCCCATGGTAGGAGAAAAGAAACATGAAAGGACAAGATATCCTTTCAAACTATTTATTGAAGAATCCCTCACGTAATAGAGGAACGAGATGATGGATATTTTTTCCCAAATCCTTCCACGACTACCAACAGACGACGCATATTCTTTGAACGGAGGCGCCGCCCCCTTCAATGTACAAATAAAATTTGATATTCCTAGATTTAAAGGTTAGATAGACACAGATGTTGTAGACAAGTGGTTGAATCTATTAGAAGGGTATTTTTCTGTTCATAAATTTTCGAATAGAGAAAATATTACTTTTGTGCTCCTCAAAGTCATTCCCCATGACAAATATTGGTGGGAAACTTTCTGTGAGAAAAAGGAAACAGAGGAAACCTCATTATTTTCAGTCATGACCACCTGGGAATCCTTCAGGGATTCTATTAAGGAACAATACTACCTTGTCAGAAGTTATGACGACCTGTATACCAAATGGACCACACTGCGGAAAGAAAGAGACCAAGCAGTGCCAGATTTCAAAAATATCTTCCATACCTTGTGCACCAAGTTGGGTATCAAATATTCGGAGCAACATCTAGTGCTCAAGTATCACATTTCTCTACATAGATACATCCAGACCAAAATGGAATTTCTGGACATCTCATCCTTGGGCGCGGCCCACCAATATGTCGTCAAAATCGAGCATAAGCTCAAATAAAAGACGCGAAAATTTGGGCCTGGGAAACCCTCACAAAAAAAGCTAGGAAAGGGTGGCCCCAACCCATTGAACAAAGGAAAGAGCAAAGATGGATAGTATCAAGATAACCAGTACAAGCCACAAGAAAAGAAGGACACCATAAAGACAAAGAAAGATACCAGGAAGTGGTGCGACTTCCATAAGAGCCCTTGGCATAACACTGCTGATTGTCACTCAATGTAGTCGTTGGTGGCTGAAGTGAAAGCATTTGAATCAGATGTGGATTCTGACTCCGAGACAGAACCAGAAAGGGGAATACAGATCATTGATGCGGAACCCAGTGCCACTGTTGCTACCACCAAGCTCCAGCTTGGTGAACTAGATGAGCCAAAAGAAGGAGAGTACCTCTTCCATTCACAGATGTGGGTAAAAGGAACCTCGCTGCACTTCATCGTTGATAGCGGTAGCAAGAAGAACCTCATATCAATAGAGGTCATCAAGTGGTTGGCCCTGCCAACAATGGCGCGCCCACAACCCTACACCATTCGATGGATCTACCAAGGAAGTGATCTCCTCGTCAGCCAACAATGCCAACTGTCGTATGGAATCAAGCCCTTCAAATATGAGATATTGTGTGATGTTGCTCCTATTGAAGTTTGTGATTTTATTTTGGGCCAACCTTGTTTATGGAAACGTCATCCTATATATGAGTCTAGGCCTCGTAGTGTTATTATTACTTTGAATAGGAAATTGTACAGGATACCTAAGGCAGTCCCACCTAGTGCTATTTCCTTGATCTCTGCTAAGAAATGCAGGAAGGTCATCTCTCAGATGGGGAAGTTTATCTTCTTTGTGATTCGCTCTCAGAATAAGTGAAAGATCATAGCCACATCGAGAGTCTCTGTGGCCAACCTCTCCACACAGAAGAAGCAAGTAGATAAGGTTGTGGAAGAATACTCGGATATCTTCTCCTCACCTACAGGGGTACCTCTGCACTGCCAGGTCAAGCACACCATCGATTTTAGCCCCGACGCACCACTGCCCAATGGGCCAATCTATCGTCTCTCTTTGTTAGAGAATGAGGATATCAAGCGACATATCCAAGAACTTCTCCACAAGGGGCACATCCTCCCCAGCTCATCACCTTGCAGGAGCCCAATCATGATGGTACAAAAGAAAGATGGAACCTCTCAACTATGTATTGATTACCGGCCTCTGAATATAATCACTGTCAAAAACCAATACCCGATTCCCCAAATAGATGACCTCCTTGATCAACTCATGGGGGCCAAATACTTTAGTAAGATTGATCTGAAGTCTAGATACCACTAGATTTAGATAGAACAGACAGATGTATGGAAGACCGCCTTCAAGTCAAAGGAAGGACTTTTTGAATGGTTGGTCATGCCCTTTGGTTTGACAAATGCTCCAGCCACTTTCATGAGGATGATGGATGATATCTTGTGACCATTCACCAATACTTTTGTAGTGGTGTATCTGGATGACATTCTAATTTACAGCAAGAACTAGGCCGAACAGTTGCAACATATTCAACAGGTTCTACACACCCTGCAGCAGCACAATCTATATGCCAACCTGGAAAAATGCTCCTTCGGCATGGACATGGTCCATTACCATGGCTACATCATTGATCAACATGGCCTACATGTGGATCCAACCAAGATCCAAGTCATCTGTGAATGCAACAACACTCACTGAGGTTTGAAACTTCTTGGGACTTGCTAATTTCTACCATAGGTTGGTGTTAGGTTTCTCCCATATTGCATGGGACCTCAACCAAATAAACAAGGGTCGTGGTAACGAGAAATTTGCATGGGGTCAGTCCCAACAAAAAGAGTTCGATGATTTGAAGCAGTGCTTGTGCTCAGTCCTAGTACTTTCACTACCATACCTGCAACATTCCTTTGAGACCGAGACAAATGCTTCAGACTATGTTGTGGGCATCATTCTCACTCAGCACAGCCACCTCGTCACCTATCATAGTGATACACTGTTAGATATTGTTCGTAAGTACCCTACTTATGACAAAGAAATGTAATCCATTGTGAAAGCATGCTGCCAGTGGAGACACTACATTCTTGGGAAGGAGACAATCATCCACGATGATCATAAGCCACTGTAGTTCATGCATACACAGGGAAAATTGCAGAATGACCGCCATCAAAAGTGGTCCACATACTTGCAACAATTCCACCTCAACATCAAGTATAAAACATGAAGCACCAATCACGTCATTGATTGCCTCAACAGACTGCCAGTCGCGGCACTCACCATGGTGCTAGACTCTTGCGGACATGAGACATCTGGATGGACCCAACTCTATGAGATAGACCCTGACTTTGCTACCACCTACCAAATGTTGGGTGAAAATGCAGTTATCGATAATTTCCATCTTCGGGATGGGTTGTTGTATCGTCTGTGCCATATCTATGTTCCATCAAGTGAGTGGGTGAAGCTGATCTGGGAATCCCACTACAGTTGGGTGGCAGGACACTTTGGCATCGAAAAGACAGTGGTGATGCTACACAAACATTTCTACTGGCTGAAACATTGACAGGAGGTCGACAATTATATCAGGACCTTCACTGGCTGCGCTATTTCCAAACCGACCACTAAGAAAAAGGGCTTGTACAACCCTCTTTCTACTCTTGATAGGCCATGGGAATCCATCTCAATGGACTACATGTCATGCATCCCATCCACCAAGTGAGGAAACGATTGTGTTTTTGTGGTTGTTGATCTCTTTTCTAAGATGGCGATTCTGGTTGCCTGGAAGAAGAGAATCACAGCAGAGGCCACTGCCAAGCTCTTCTTTGAATGAGTCTGGGTACATTTTGGAATCCCACAAACCATTGTCTCAGATCAGGATAGTCAATTTCTCATCACATTCTATTTGAGCCTCTACTCACTACTGGACACCAAGCTCACCAAATCCAGGGCCTTCCACCCCTAGATAGATGGCCAAACCAAGGTTGTAAATCAAATGATTGTGCATATCCTTCACATGTATAATTCAAATCACCCTCGCACATGACATGAGAACCTTCCCTCTGTCCAGCATAGCTACAACCGAGCCTTGCATAGGTCAATTAGCCACAATTCCTTTCAAGTGGGGTTGGGATTCCAACCATTGGCTCCCATAGATGTTGCACTTCCCCTTGCAGTCACCTCGACTGACTCATATCCTGATCCAACGGAAGCTAACAAAGCCACCCTTTTCATTGAGAGAATATAGCACATCCTCCAACAAGTTCAGGATATCCTACAGAAGTCCAATGACAAGTACAAACAACGCCATGATCAACATCGTGTGCCGCATAAGTTTCAGGTGGGCGACAAAGTTTGGTTGCACTTGAAGAAAGAATACCTTACAGGACCCCATCAGAAGCTTCGCCCAATCTATTATAGACCATACACTATCACCAAGGCCATGGGGGAAAATACTTTTGAGCTCAACATTCCTCCTTTCCTTGGCCTGCGCCCAGTTTTCAACATGGATCTCCTTCGCCCTTATTTCCCACCATTATTGGACACCTCAAAAATAGCAGAAAAACTAACACTAAAAAATATCAACCCTGACTGCATACAATAGGCATCCAATGATCAGATTTTGGACAGACATATCAAGGGCACTCGATAAGAAAGGATCCATCTTTATCGAGTCGTCAAAGCAGGGCAGCTCCTGCACCAAGGCAAGTGGCTCACCCGGGGCTAAATTCAGTAGAAATTTCCTCATCTAATGGGGGGCCTCAACGAAATGGATACCATTTCTTCCTAAGGAGGGAGGGTTTATCCATATCGATATCAGTGGCAACCCACCTTTTCCAACTGGCTCTAAACAATTTTATGACAATTTTGGCAATTTACTATTTTTAGCAGTTTTAACTTCCGGGGCCATTTTGAGGGCCTAAATGAACATTTTTCAGTATCGATCTCCTCAATGATATTCAAAGGAATTATTTATCCCCTATAATTAATCTCGTCGATGATACCTTTCCAATGGGCTATCACACGCCTAAAACGGAGATCGTATGCAAAATTTACGACCCTGGGAAGTTGATGTACTAACTTACCCAAACGGGGCCCACATGACTTTTGGCGCATCATCTCCTAGGGTTAGGTTTTTGGATGCATATGGTTTTTGGCATTATTTATTATTGTAAAAAGGCCATCAGAGCCTCATTGTAGCCTTCTTCTTGCAAATGTGTACTGATGTCACATCTCTTCTCAGAGATAAGCCACCACCATTCCAGTAAGTTTGTTTCCACTGCATTTTACAGTTTCAACTTATTTCGTTATTGAATAGAAAACCAATTTTACTGTATCTCTATTATTTTGTGTTAAGAACATATTAATAATATATATTCATTTCATTCTTCTCATAAAATCAGGATCAGTGGTATCAGAGCGGTCTGCTCCTTGTCATCTTAATGCATGTCCCCAACAAGGTCGGAGTACAAAGAGTTGGGTCTCGAGCTTGTTTCTCTTGAGAACAGAAGCTCTCGCATGCCCAAGAGACCTCCCATGGCAGGAGAAAATAAATATGATGGGATAGGATATCCTTTCAAACCATTGAATGAGGAATCCCTCACGCAACAGAGGAACAAGATGATGGATAGTTTCGCACAAATCCTTCAGCGACTACCAACAGGCGACGCATCTTATTCGAATGGAGGCGTCGCCCCCTTCAAGGTACAAATAAACTTTAAATTCCTATATTTGAAGGTCAGATAGACGCATATGTTGTAGACAACTGGTTGAATCTACTAGAAGGGTATTTTTTTGTTCATAAATTTTTGAATAGAGAAAATATTACTTTTGCGCTCCTCAAAGTCGTTCCCCATGACAAAGATTGGTGGGAAACATTCTGTGAGCAAAAGGAAACAGAGGAAACATCATTATTTTTAGTCACGACCACCTGGGAATCCTTCAAGGATACTATTAAGGAACAATACTACCCTGTTGGAAGTTATGATGACCTGTATACCAAATGGACCACACTGCGGCAAGAAAGAGACCAAGCAGTGCTAGATTTCACAAATATCTTCCATACCTTTCACACCAAGTTGGGTATCAAATATTCAGAGTGACATCTGGTGCTCAAGTATCATGGTGCTGTGCATAGATATATCCAGACCGAAACAGAATTTCTGGACATCTCATCCTTGTGCGTGGCCTACCGATATGTTGTCAAAATCAAGTAGAAGATCAAACAAAAGACGCAGTAAATTGGGCCTGGGAACCCCTTACAACAAAAGAAAGGAAAGGGTGGCCCCAACCCATCAAACAAAGGATAGAGAAAATATAGATAGTATCAGGACAACCAGTACAAGTTGCAAGCAAAGAAGGACATTGGAAAGACAAAGAAAGATACTGAGAAGTGGTGTGACTTCCATAAGAGCCCTTGGCATAACACTGCTCACTGCCTCGCAAAGCAGTCACTGGTGGCTGAAGTTAAAGCCTCTAAATCAGATGCAGATTATGACTCCGAGATAGATCTAGAAAGGGGAAGACAGATCATTGACGTGGAACCCAGTGCCATCGTTGCTACCACCAAGATCTAGCCTGGTGAACCAGATGAGCCAGAAGAAGGAGAGCACCTCTTCCATTCATAGATGTGGGTAAAAGGCACCCTGCTACACTTCATCATTGATAGTGGTAGCTAGAAGAACCTCATAGTAGAGGTCATCAAGCGGCAGGACCTACCAACAATGCCGCACCCATAACCCTACACCATTATATGGCTCCGCCAAGGAAGCGATCTTCGCGTCAACAATTAATGTCGACTTTCATACAGCATCAAGGACTTAAAAGATGAGGTATTGTGTGATGTTTCTCCTCTCGAATTTTGTGATGTTCTTTTGGGCTAACCTTGTTTATGGAAATGCCATGTTGTATACGAGTCTATGCCTCGCAGTGTTATTATTACTTTGAACAGGAAATTGTACAGGATACCCGAGGTAGTCCCACCTAGTGTTATTTCCTTGATATCTACTAAGCAATGCAAGAAGGTCATCTCTCAAATAGGGAAGTTTGTCTTCTTCTTGATTCACTCTTAGAATAAGAAAAATATCGTAGCCACATCTAGAGTCTCTGTGGCTGACCTCTCCACACAACAGAATCAAGTAGATAAGGTTGTGGAAGAATACTCGGATATCTTCTCCTCACCTACAGGGCTACCTCTACATTACCAGGTCAAGCACCCCATTGATCAGACCCCCAGTGCACCACTGCCCAATGGGCCAGTTTATCATCACTCTTTGTTAGAGAATGAAGAGATCAAGTGAAAGATCCAAGAACTTCTCCACAAGGGGCACATCCTCCCTAGATCAACACCTTGTGGGAGCTTAATCGTGTTGGTACAGAAGAAAGATGGAACCTGACGACTCTGTATTGATTACTAGGCTCTAAATAAAATCATTGTTAGAAACCAATACCCAATTCCCCGAATCGATAACCTCCTTGATCAACTCATGGGGGACAAATACTTCAGTAAGATTGATCTGAATTCTGGCTACCACCAGGTCCAGATAAAATAGACAGATGTATGGAAGACCACCTTCAAGTCAAAGGAAGGACTTTTTGAATGGTTGGTCATGCCCTTTGGTTTGATAAATGCTCTAGCCACTTTCATGAGGATGATGGACGATATCCTGTGACCATTCACCAATACTTTTGTAGTGGTGTATCTAGATGACATTCTAATTTACAGAAAGACTTGGGATGACCACTTGCAGCATATTCAACAGGTTCGACATACCCTGCGGCAGCACAAGCTATACACCAACCTGAAAAAATGCTCCTTCAGCATGGATAGGGACCATTACCTGGGATACATCATTGATCAACATGGAGTACATGTGGATCTAGCCAAGATCCAAGTCATCCGTGACTATCTAGCCCCAAAAACACTCATTGAGCTTCGGAGCTTCTTGGGACTTAATAATTTCTACCACAGTTTTGTGTTGGCTTTCTCCCATATTGCATGGTCCCTCAGCTAAATAAACAGGGGTGGTGGTAAGGAGAAATTTTCATGGGTCTAGTCCCAACAATAAGAGTTCCATGATTTGAAGCAACACTTGTGCTTATCCCTAGTACTTTCACTACCATATGTGCAACATCCCTTTGATATCGATACAGATGCTTCACACTATGTTGTGGGTGCCATTCTCACTCAGCATGGCCATACCATGGCCTATCATAGTGAGACATTGTCAGATACTGTCCGTAACTACCCTAATTATGACAAAGAAATGTGCTCCATTGTGAAAGCATGCCACCAGTGGAGACATTGCATTCTTGGGAAGGAGACAGTCATCCACACTAATCATAAGCCACTACAATTCATGCAGACACAAGGAAAATTGCAGAATGACCTCCATCAAAAGTGGTCCACATACTTACAACAATTCCACCTCAACATCAAGTATAAAACAGGAAGCACCAATCGCATCATTGATCACCTCAGAAGACCACCAATCACGACACTCACCATGGTGCTAGACTCTTGCAACCATGAGACATCTATATGGCCCCAACTCTATGAGACAGACCCTGACTTTGCCACCACCTACCAAATGTTTGGTGCAAATGCAGTTGTCGATAATTTCCATCTTCAGGATGGGTTTTTGTGTCGTCTGGGCCATATCTGTGTTCCATCAAGTGAGCAAGCGAAGATGATCTGGGAAGCCCACTACAGTCGGATGGCAGGACACTTCCACATCGAAAGACAGTGGCGATGCTACAGAAACATTTATACTGGCCAAAACTTCGACAGGAGGTTGGCAAGTATATCAGGTCCTGCACTGCCTACGATATTACCAAACTGACCACTAAAAAATAGGGCCTGTACACCCCTCTTCCTACTCCTAAAAGGCCATGGGAATCCATCTCAATGGACTACATGTCGGGCCTCCCATCCACCAAGCGGGGAAATGACTGTGTTTTTGTGGTTTTTGATCACTTTTCTAAGATGGCGATTCTGGTTGCCTACAAGAAGAGCAGCACAGCAGAGGCCACTGCCAATCTATTCTTTTAATGAGTCTGGGTACATTTTGGAATCCCAAAAACCATTGTCTCAGATGGGGATATTTGATTTCTAAGCACATTCTGGTCAAGCCTCTGGTCACTGCTGGACACCAAGCTCACCAAATCCATAGCCTTCTAACCCCAGACAGATGGCCAAACCAAGGCTATAAATCGATGATTGTGCCTATCCTTCACATGTATCATTCAAAGCAGCCTTGCACATGGGATGATAGCCTTCCCTATTTATAGCATAGCTAAAACCGAGCCTTTCTTAGCTCAATCGGCCACAACCCTTTTCAAGTGGGGTCGGGATTCCAACCATTGGGTCCCATAGATGTTGCACTTCCCCTTGCGGCCACCTCGACTGAATCATATCCTAATCCAAGTGAAGATGACAAAGCCACCTGGTTCATTGAGCGAATCCAACACGTCCATCAACAGGTTCATGATATCCTACAGAAGTCCAATGACAAGTAGAAACAACGCCATGATCAACATCGGGTGTCGCATAAGTTTTAGGTGGGCAACAAAGTTTGGTTGCACTTGTAGAAAGAATACCTTACAGGGCCCCATCAGAATCTTCACCCACTCCGTTATAGATTGTACACTATCACCAAGGCCGTGGGAGATAATGCTTTTGAGCTCAACATTCCTCCTTTCCTTGGCTTGCACCCACTGTTCAACGTGGAGCTCCTTTGCCCTTATTTCCCACCATTATTGGACACCTCAGAAGTAGCATAACAACTGACACCAACATACCTCAACACAAACTGCATACAACAGACATCCAATGATCATATTTTGGATAGATAGATCAAGGGCACTAGACAACAAAGGATCTAGCTTTATCGAGTCGTCAAAGCAGAGCAGCTCCTGCACCAAGGCAAGTGGCTCACCCGGGGCCAAATTCCGCAGAAGTTTTCTCATCTAATGGGGGAACTCAATTCAATGGATACCATTTCTTCCTAAGGAGGGAGGATTGATCCAGATGGATATCAGTGGACAACCACCTTTTCCAACTGGCTCTAAACAGTTTTTTTACAATTTTGGCAATTTACTATTTTTAGTAGTTTTATCTTCCGGGGCCATTTTGAGGGCCTAAATGAAAGTTTTTCGGTATATAAATCCTCAATGATATTCAAAGGCATGATTGAGCCCCCAAAATGAATCTCCTCAATGATACCTTTCCAACGAGCTAACACACACCTAAAACGAATATCGTATGCAAAAGTTACGACCCAGGAAGTTGATGTACTAAATTACCCAAATGGGGCGCACATGACTTTTGGCACTTCATCTCCTAGGGTTAGGTTTTTGGATGCCTAGGGTTTGGGCATTCTTTCTTATTGTAAAAATGCCTTTAGAGCCTCATTGTAGCCTTCTTCTTGAGAATGCGCGTTGCTGTGACATCTCTTTTCAGAGATAAGCCGCCACCATTCCAACAAGCTTGTTTCTGCTATATTTTACAGTTTCATCTTATTTCGTTATTGAATAGATTTTTTTTTTTACTGTATCTCTGTTATTTTGTATTAAGCACTTGTTAATAATTTATATTCATTTCATTCTTCTCATAAAATCTAGATCAGTGGTATCAGAGCGGTCTGCTCCTTGTCGTCTTAATGCATGTCCTCAACGAGGTCGAAGTACAAAGAGTTGGGTCTCGAGCTTGTTTCTCTTGAGTATAGAATCTCTCGCATGCCCAAGCGACCGCCCATGGCAGGAGAAAAGAAATATGGCAGTACAAGAGATCCTTTCAAACTATTGATTGAGGAATCCCTCATGCAACAGAGGAACAAGATAATGGATAGTTTCGCGCAAATCCTTCAGCGACTACCAACAAGCGACTCATCTTCATCGAATGGAGGCATCGTCCCCTTCAAGGTACAAATAAAATTTGATATTCCTATATTTGAAGGTCAGCTAGACACAGATGTTGTATACAAGTGGTTGAATCTACTAGAAGGGTATTTTTCTATTCATAAATTTTCGAATAGAGAAAAGATTACTTTTGCGCTCCTCAAAGTCATTCCCCATGTCAAATATTGGTGGGAAACTTTCTGTGAGCTTAAGGAAACAGAGGAAACCTCATTATTTTCAGTCACGGCTACCTGGGAATCCTTCAGGGATGCTATTAAGGAACAATACTACCCTGTTGAAAGTTATGACGACCTGTATACCAAATGGACCATACTGCAGCAAGAAAGAGACCAAGCAGTGCCAGATTTCACAAATATCTTCCATACCTTCTGCACCAAGTTGGGTATCAAATATTCAGAGTGACATCTGGTGCTCAAGTATCATAGTGCTCTACATATATACATCCAGACCAAAATGTAATTCCTAGACATCTCATCCTTGGGAGCGACCTACCGATATGCCGTCAAAATCGAGCAGAAGCTCAAACAAAAGACATGGCAATTTGGGCCTGGGAACCCCTCACAACAAAAGCCAAGAAAGGGTGGACCCAACCCACCGAACAAAGGATATAAAAAATATGGATACTATCAAGACAACCAGTACAAGCCGCAAGCAAAGAAGGACACCAGAAAGACAAAGAAAGATACCGGGAAGTGGTGCAACCTCCATAAGAGCCCTTGGCATAACACTGTTAGTTGTCGCTCAAAGTAGTCATTGGTGGCCAAAGTGAAAGCCTCTAAATCAGATGCAAATTATGACTCCGTGATAGAACCAGAAAGGGGAAGAAGGATCATTGACATGGAACCCAGTGCCATTGTTTCTACCACCAAGCTCCAGCCTGGTGAACTAGATGAGCCAGAAGAAGGACAACGCCTCTTCCATTCACAGATGTGGGTAAAAGGCACCCCACGACACTTCATCGTTGATAGAGGTAGCCCGAAGAACCTCATCTCAGTAGAGGTCATCAAGCAGCTAGCCCTGCCAACAACATCGCACCCACAACCCTACACCATTGGATGGCTCTGCCAAGGAAGCGATCTTCATCTCAGCCAACAATGTCGACTGTTGTACTGCATCAATCCCTTCAAAGACGACGTATTGTGTGATGTTTCTCCTCTCGAAGTTTGTGATGTTATTTTGGGCCAACCTTGTTTATGGAAACATCATGTTGTATACGAGTCTAGGCCTCATAGTGTTATTATTACTTTGAACAAAAAATTGTGCAGGATACCCGAGGCAGTCCCACCTAGTGCTATTTTCTTGATCTCTGCTAAGCAATGCAGGAAGGTCATCTCTGAGACAGGGAAGTTTGTGTTCTTCGTGATTCACTCTCATAATAAGAAAAAGATCATAGTGTTAAGAACCTGAATAGATCTACAAATATAATCACCACAAATGCTGAATATAGAATATATCCACAGAGCAAGATAGAAGAAACCACAGTTTATTATTACCAAACCTTTGAGGTAGGGAAACACCATACAATGGATCCTATTATGAAATAGATCCTCTCCTGTTCACTTGCCTCTTCGAGGGGGCATCCTCCTATTGAGCTTTAGGTCCAAATACAATATTTCTCTTCATGTCTCATTACATTGCTTGAACCCCTTTATATAGTGCTACCATCACCTAAGAACATTCTAGAGGAGGAATCTTCTAGAAGTAGAACCTTCTAAGAACTCCTCTTACATTTATTATATCTAATTACCCATTTATTATATCTAACTACCATAGTGGGCCTTATTTAATAAAATAGTGGACCTATTCCACCTTACATTGAATGACCTCCACTATTATCACTATGGGCCCTCTGGGGCCCCCCATTACCTCTCCAACTACCTTACATTCCATCACCCTTATGAAAGCTTTGTCCTCAACGCTTGATGTACAACCGTATACCAGGGTCCCATGGATAATTGTGGACCATAATGTTGAAGAAGACTGAAGAACCAAGGTCCCATGTAGAAAGGAAATCCACCATGCTGAAGTAGTCCAACCACTATTGTAAGTCTGGGTCCCATGTCCAAGTGCTCATGTGAATTCCCCGTGGAAGATTTTGGAACCCAATAACCAACTCCAAATGATGCTCCAAAGACTGACACCTATCATGTGGATCCAAATAAGAAGATCCATCCACATAGTGGAAAAGAGTCGTAGCAGAATCTGGAATGAATAATACCACTATAGAATATGTATGTTGGATTACTGAGAGGGGGGGTGAATCAGTAATAACGTAATTATAATCCTTTTTCTTCAAATGTTATATCAATGTAGAATTATTATCCAATAATGAGCAGTAATAAATAAACAATCACACACATGAAAAATACACCAGTGTTTTACGTGGAAACCCAAATCGGGAGAAAACCACAGAATGCTTTTTCTTATATGTCTTGAAGAATTACATTCATTGGAAGCACCAACTTCCTTTGTTTTCCAGCTGCAACCGGAAGGAGGTTCCAACCTCCTAGTTTCTCAGGCTACAACCTGAGGGAATCTCCAACTCCCCAAATCTTTGTCTACAACCAAAAGGAGGCTACAACCCCCAATGTCCTCCGTCTACAACCGGAAGGTGGATACAACCACCTGTCCTTGCCCCGTCCTGCCACCCTGAAGTAGAAGTAGAATGATGGAACCACTGTCACACTATCACTGTGAGATATATTGTTGTAAACCTGTACCAATAAGTCTGAACCATGCATCAACCTGTACCTCAACCTGTAATCAACGTGTACCTTAAACAAGTGCATCAACCATGCACCAACCTCAACAAAAAGCCCTCATCAATTTCATCATCCAAATATTATTTGTAGCTCTGTAATAGACCTAGTGTATATGATCACATTCCTGCAAACCTTCCTTAACTTTTAAAAACAAAAGACTAGCATTTTCATCAAACTTGTTTTTAGTCTCACATGGCTAGTTTTGGATTAGTCAACAACCCTAACTTGAAGTAATCATAACTTTGAACCTGTAATGTATAAATATCTGAAACTGATACACAATGTTCGTCAGTTTGTTTTATGCAATTCCTCCAAGTGGCACTACTTGGAACCTCTCAGAAAAGGAGTTATAGCAAAAATGGCATACCTTGTTGAATTCTAGCTTATTCTAGAGAGTGCCCCGCACAAAATATTTGATGAAATGATATGAAACTGTTACACAGCCTACTACAGACTGTACCCTAACCAACATATTTGGTATCACTGAATTTGGATCTTAGAAAGCACCATCAAAAGAATTTATCCTTCCTTGCATTTTGGCCTTCTTTTCTTCACTTTCCTCATAATTTCGGCTTAGATATCATTTGTAAACCTCATACACCTATAGATATTCAATATTCTCAAGTGTGATTCAAATGAGAGAGCCTTGCCTCTTATTTATACTCTCCAATTAGCTTCCATAAAAACATATTCTAGGTCACTTGGCCCCACTTTCCTTATTTTAGGGATGGGTCCACTTCTAATTTCTCCATTAAAATTATTATTGAAATAATTTATTTTGTATTCACTTTGAATTATAATACACTCATCACTTCACTTTATTATTTACCTTTTAAAATCTCTTAAACCACTTTTATTTCTTTGACCTTTTGTGGCTTCTAGATGACATATGAGGGTCCTCCAACTTCGTAAGGCCATAACTCTCAAACCGTGAGGAGTTATGTGACGTTCTACATACCACCATAAATGGCATGACATGTACTATCCATATAGAATAGTATTATCTGAAAATATATCATAAATCATACCATTACCCATCAAACAAACTTGGGTCCATTACCCAAACCTGGGGTCTCCAACTTCTCATGGCCATAACTCTCTAACCGTGAGGAATTATGTGACGTTCCACATACCACCGGAAATGAAATGAAAATAACATCCATATAGGATATTTTTCCTGACAAATTCACTTTCCTTCATCTCATTATTCCATAATTAAGCATGGTTTCTCTTACTCCACAAAGTGTCTTCCCGTGAGGACTTTCACCATAAGGGGACCACTTTGGAGTTCATCCATATTTACTTCTTAACAACCATGACAAAACAATAATGAGTCATATTTACATCAAACACTATTGGTTCCATTACCCAAAACTTTGTTCTACGGATCTTTCTTCAAGGGTTGACATCAATGACAACCAACCTTAATCAACAATCTACCCCTTTGGCATTGATGGCAACACTCTAATGCAAAACTAAAATCATATCAGTCATGCTCCCCCTGAAACCATGCCTCTGTCCTCTGCATCTGATAATTCTGATCCACTTGGAACCATGCCTCTGTCCTCTGCATATGATAAATATCTCCCCCTTTGTCATCAATGGCAAAGGTATCTTTCCATCTGGGGCTGCTCCCCCTGAAAGACTATCCTCTTATGGTGCTTCCTCGTGTACATCTAAGATATATAATATAATCATTCAAAAAACATTCATTTTTGGAGTAGAAATAACTCCAAGTCATTGGCGAAGATATTCAAAGGCTTCCCGGGGAAGTGGTTTTGTAAAGATGTCCGCCACTTGTTCTTTTGTGCCCACATACTCAACTCGGATGTTCTTTTCTTCAACCTATTCCCGTAGAAAGTGATACTTGATTGGAATGTGCTTAGTCTTGGAGTGCATCACCGGATTTTTTGAGATACTGATGGTACTTGTATTATCACAATATATTGGAATGGGCTCATCATACTCAACCTGTATATCTGTCAAAGTTTGTTTCATCCAAAGAACTTGTGTACAACATGTTGCTACTGCAATATACTATGCCTCAGTTGTAGATAGAGATACCGATGATTGTTTCTTGCTTATCCATGATACCAAACACTCACCTAAGTAGAACGTTTCTCCACTTATGCTTCATCGGTCATCAATACAACCTGCCCAATCTGCATCTGTGTAGGCCATAAGTGATAGATCTTTTCCTTTTGGATACCATAATCCAAACTCTTATGTTCCTTTGAGATATTTGAAGATCCTCTTTACTGCTAATACATGTGATTCCTTTGGTGCTGCTTGAAATCATGCCACCTGTCCAACTGCCTACATTACATTTGGTCTGGATGTTGTCACATATAGCAGGCTACCAATCATTGACCTATATTTCCTCTGATCTATAGACTTTGAATCATCATATTTTCTCAACTTGCAACTGGTTTGCATGGGAGTGATAACCGGTTTGCAATATTCCATTCCGAACCTCTTTAGCATTTATCTGATATACTTGGTTTGAGAAATAAAAATTCCTTGGTTGCTTTGATGTATCTGAAGTCCCAGAAAGAAGGATAGTTCTTCAAGTAATGACATTTCAAATTCACTCTGCATGTCTTTTGCAAATTTCTAGCTTAACCTGTCATCATCACTACCAAAAATAATATCATCAACATAAACTTCAATTAATAAAATATTACCTTGACTTACCTTGATGTAGAGGTTGTTGTCTGCACTTCCTTTTCTGAACCCTACTTGTTGCAGATACTTATCCAGTCTGGAGTACCATGCTCTAGGAGCCTGTTTTAGACCATACAAGACCTTCTTTAATTTACACGCATAGTCTGTGTTCTCTGACAACTGAAATCCTTCTAGTTTTTCAATGTAGACTTCTTCTTCAAGTTCCCCATTTAGAAAAGCTGATTTTACGTCCATCTGATATACTTTAACATTTTTGGAGCATGCATAAGCTAAAATCAAACGGATTGCTTCCATTATGGAAACTAGGGCATATGTCTCTTCAAAGTTGATTAATTCAATTTTTGCATATCCTTTACATACCAATCTAGCTTTGTTCCTTGTAACCTATCCATTTTCATTCAATTTATTCCTGAAAACCCATTTTGTGCCGATCACACTCTTATTCTTTGGTCTTGGAACCAATTCCCAAGTGTCATTTTTCTCTATTTGATCCAATTCTTCATCCATGGCATTATTCCAAAATTCATCCTTGTTGGCTTCTT
>ML854678.1:0-13257 GCA_009831015.1 Picea engelmannii | reverse complement strand
TGTTTTGAAGAAGCCAGGAAGGATGAATTTTGGAATAAGGCCATGGATGAAGAATTGGTTCAAATAGAGAAAAATGACACTTGGGAATTGGTTCCAAGGCCAAAGAATAAGAATGTGATCGACACAAAATGGGTTTTTAGGAATAAATTGAATGAATATGGAAAGGTTACAAGGAACAAAGATAGATTGGTATGTAAAGGATATGCACAAATTGAAGGAATCGAATTTGAAGAGACATTTTCCCCAATTTCCAGAATGGAAGCAATCTATTTAATGTTAGCTTATCCATGCTCCAAAAATGTTAAAGTATATTAGATGGACGTAAAATCATCTTTTCTGAATGGAAAATTTGAAGAAGAAGTCTACATTGAAAATCCAGAAGGATTTCAGTTGTCAGAGAACACAGACTATGTATGTAAATTAAACAAGGCCTTGTATGGTCTAAAACAGGCTCCTAGAGCACGATACTCCAGACTGGATAAGTATCTGTAGCAGGCAAGGTTAAGAAAAGGAAGTGAATACAACAACCTCTACATCAAGGTAAGTCAAGGTAATATTTTATTAATTGAATTTTATGTTGATGATATTATTTTTGGTAGTGATGATGATAGGTTAAGCCAGAAATTTGCAAAAGACATGCAGAATGAATTTGAAATTTCGTTACTTGTGTTAACATTAATCCCTGTTAAAAAGAGGTGGGTTTCTTTCTCTCCTTAATACCATAGCCTGAGATGCAAAGAAGAAGGCCTAATGTCCAACAAAGGAATTTTATTCAAAGGGCGCAATCACGAGCGCCAAGCGCATCACACAGAAGAATCCCTTTTCGGGCTTAAAATCAAGTGGGCATTTTGATTTCAATGGAAAGGATTCATCGACAGAGCAGAGCTATATCCGTATCGCCATATCTTGTCTCAAGAATTCGTAAAAGGGGAGCACGAAGTCTCTACCCTCCAACTCGTGAGATTGCGAGTTATGAGAAGTGTTCAAAGGGGAGTCAACCATCGCTGACCATCGTGCCTCGGGACTTCGAAAGGAAAGAATGCCAAATTTTGACACTCCGACTCACGAGATCACGAGTTGCGAGAGGCACTAGTACCTAAGCCCTAGCAGACATTTACGTGTGGAGGGCACTGACAAGGAAAGGAGCCAGACTCGTACCGCCATCTCGGGTATCAGGAGTTTGGAAAGGAGGAGCCAAGGGTCTTCAACCCACGAACTCACAAGTCATGAAATGTGAAAGAGATTTTAATGTTGGGCCCACGATCCTAGCGCCAGGGTTGTATGAAGTATGGCTAAAGAAAGCGAGCACGCAGGGCCAGAGTTTTTCAAATGGAAAAATAATCGTGGTCGTCAGTTTTTTAAAGGCCAATCCAACCGTTGATCATGGAGTAGTCTCAACCGTCCATCCAAAGGGACATGTGGTGCACGATTAGTCTCTATCGCCTTTTCGCCCATCGTGAATTTGAATCACAAGGAGAAGCTTCCTCCCAGCTGCAAAACACAAAGTGTCTAAGGTGTCCATGATTTTGGCCCACATCACCGAATATGATCAAGGTCATTCGATCAGAGAGAGGCATGTGGTGCACGATTAGGCTATATCGCCTCTTCATGCATCGCGACTTTGAAGAGCGAGGATCAGCCTCCTCACAGCTGTGAGAAGTGAAGCGCCGAAAGCGCTCAGGTGTTGGGCCCATGGTCTTGGCGCCCAGTCACAAAGGAACATGCCTGGGGAAAAGGTGCCAGCGCGCACCATATGATAAGACAGGTCCCAAAATTCCAACATCATCACAACTTTCCATCGAAAGAGACATGTGGCGCCTGATCAGAACATGTCAACATTTCACCCATCGCGACTTTGAAGCCTAAGGAGCAGACTCCTCCCAGCTGCGAGATGCGAAGCACCGAAAGAATTCAGGACTCGGGCCCACAGTATCACTGAAAGTGATCTCATTCTTCCATCCCGCACGGACACATGGTGCACGATTAGGCTCTATTGCCTCTTTACGCCTCGCGAATTTGAAGAGTAAGGACTAGCTCCTTCCCATCCATGAGATGCAAAATTCCAAATCTCTTGAGCATATCGTCTTGGCCACTCCCTGGGGAAGAAGTTAATGAAAATTGAGTAGGTAGATGAAACCTCAGCTTGAGCCATAAATGGAAGGTATGGGAGGCCTGGAGAAATCAGCCCGTGGTACCCTTGTGCATAGGTTCCCCCTGCAAGAGCCATGCTGAGTTAACGTGGCGTATGACGAAGGATTTCTGTCCGAGTTTGACTGAAGGGATGCCACGCCTTGGAGGTCCGAGCACGCCTCTGTTGGGCTAATTTGGAGGAGTATATGTAGGCATTTTTCCATTTTTGTAGGCATCAATGGTTGAGTTTATCTCCCAACTGTAAAGTTTCTGAGGAATCTTTGGTTATGTATTTTGATTTGAGACTATCAAATTAATGGAAGTCGGCTTCTCTTTCTTTTTTATTTTGTTTGTTAGCTATTTAAAAAACTCAACATTGGAGGATCCAGTCGAGGGTCGCACATTGTAGGATGACATATGGTTGGTCACTACAATATCTGCACCATTCTTAAGCAGTCTCTCACGTTGCCTTTTTCATCTTACACTGAATGATTCGAAATTGGAGGATCCAGCCGAATGGTTGTGGCTGCATAGTATGATAGGTTTGATCAATGTGCAGTTATCGCTGTGTCATTTAGGCACATTTTGGTGTCTTGTTTTTCTTTCCCGAGTTGCTGGAAGGCCTGATGCCCATAGCAGTCTCCCCTCTTTTCTCCCTAGTCTTCCCTCTACTCTCGCTTTAACTCAAATTCCTGACTGAAGTTAGTTATGGCCCTCACTTCCCTGTGCATTTCTGGCCTAGTTTTCTGAGATAAATGATACTGTTCCGAGTTCACTCACATCCGATCACCCCATTTAAAAAAAAAACGTGATATAAACTGATGGGCGTCAGGCTCTACTCCTGCTGCAATCCAGGAGTGACTTCCATTGCCAACATTTCTAGCAAGGTTGTCGGGGACGAAGTTGAAAATTTTCCCCAAGATTGAACGACATTGAGCCTCTGATTTTGAAGGTGTATTGGGCATCAGAGCCTTTGAAGATTGCTACTGTGCACCTGGTGACTCCATTGTGACGAATCCAATCGATTGAACCTGTTGTTTTAGTTGTGGCTTCCAAAGGCAAACACACGCGGTCCCATCCACAGCTGCCTCTAGCTACAACTGTAGCTGATCCGGAGGTGATTTTCAGAAAAGGAAAGGCCTCTTAAGGAGAAACTTCCACTGCCAAACTAGGTAATCTACCATCTCATTCTGTAGAAACTCCATTTTCTTCTCCTCAGCTTCCTAGCAGACCTTTTTCTGAAGTTTCCCATTTCCTGAATTTAGGGAGTGTTCCTACTGCGTTTTCCCCTCACAGTCTGGGATTGGAGGGAGAAATATTTGTCACTCTCATTTTCCCTAAAGTTGTACCTTGGTGTGGACCACGGACCACAACAAACTTTCCCACTCCTATCTTTTCCACTCCTCTTCTTGCAACTTCAACACAGAGAGAAGCATCTGCTGACTCAAGCCTGTTAGCCTTCTCCCTAAATCCCCCATTGTTTCCTAGAAGCTCTTTCCCAGTATCCCCTTTTTGAGCCTCTTCCCCTCTGAGTTCTCCTCCACCTAATATCCCTATGGTAGGAGAAAATCCCCCTATGACTAGAATGGAGGCTATTATAGCTGCTAGGTATGCTCCCCTTGTGTTACCTCAGCCTCTCAATGCCCTCCCAGTAGATGGTTACCTCAAGCAGCTGCCCAAGTTTACAGGCGAGGGGGACACAACTGCAGAAGAACACCTAGAAGCTTTCTACACTTTTACAGACGATCATGTTATCATGCATGCAGATGTATGGATGAGGAGTTGTGTCCACAGTCTTGAAGGCGAGGCTAGAAAATGGTTTAGGGCCCTGCCTCCTGGATATATTGATGGGATTGAGGCTTTGGATAGTGCCTTTTTGAGACAATGGGGAGACAAAAAGGACTTCATGTATTACATGACTGAGTTTGGGTCTTTGAAGAGAAAGGAAGGAGATTTTGTCTCTGACTTCTCCAAAATATTTATAAAATGTACAATAAGATCCCCTCCGAGATAAATCCCTTTGAAGCCTCTACAAATATCACTTATGTCAGTGCTTTTGATCCTGATTTCTGCCTCCTGCTGAGGGAAAGAAGAGACACCACTCTGGCTCACATGCAGGATGAAGCCATGGAAGTAGAGTATAACATATTGGCTATGGAATGACTAAGGAATAAGGCTGACAGAGACATATCCAGGAGAAGAACAGAGGCCTCCCCATCCCATTCCTCTCGCCTTCCACTTCAGATAGATGAGGTAGCTAAAGTACTAAAATCCCTTTCGGCTAAGATGGAGAAGTGGGAGTTAGAGGGGAAGCCCACGTATAGAAACCCCCATAATACTGATAACAGAGGTTTCAGGAGGCCTGGTAACAATATGCCACAGACTTTGCCAAAGGAACAGAGAAGCAGAGACAGGGATGATCAGAGGATTCAGACCCCTCTCCAGAATAGCCTAGTTGCTCATGAAGAAGGGGAGGAGGTGGATGAACTCGACCCTGAGATCCACTGCATCGAGGAAACTTCCCCGTTTCCTCATTTGAATCAATATGCATATGAAGAATCCCTTATCAACACTCAAATCAACGAGTTGAGTAAAGGGGAAAAGGCCAACAACACTCCTAACAGATACAATCTCAGGTCAAAAAAGAAAGAAGGGAATTTTGATAGCCAGGAACAACCCCTCATAGCGGAAAGGCCTGCTAAAGCTGCAACAACCACTACTAAAGAAAATAAAACTCAAAATATTTTTCCAGCAGCCAAGGAACCTGTCTCCGAGGTAAGGGAAGCTCCTAAGTCTCTCTCCTCCTTTATTTTTGAGCATGAGATTCAGAAGATTAGGATTCCTGTACTCCTTTCCGAACTAGTTAAAAATGAAGATTTCAAAAGGTCCCTCTCCAAGATGCTACAATCTGATCCCCCCCAGCCTTCCACGGACTCGATAAATCTCCAAGATGAAAAGCCAACAATTGTTCTAGGTCCCATGGTGGAATATAGAGATGATTCATCCCCTCCTTTCTACACATCCCTGAACATACATGATAAATTGTTGCATAACTGCCTCATGGATTCAGGGGCTTCCCATAACCTTATGCCCAGAATAGTCATGGAATAATTAGGAATGGAGGTGAAAAAGGCTTATCATGATTTTTACTCTTTCGATTCAAGGAGGGTGCAATGCCTTGGAGTCATCAAAGACTTGGCGGTCTCTCTGTTTCAGCTTCCAATGAAGAGTGTGATCATGGACATTGTAGTAGCCGACATTCCTCCCAAGTTTGGCATGCTTCTATGAAGATCTTGGATTAAAAATCTTGGAGGAACATTACAGATGGATCTCACATATGCTACTATTCTAGTCTTTGGAGGGGAACATAGGAGATTGTACAGAGAAGCCCAACTAGCATATATTGTCAGTGATGAAGCAAACCCCACCAATCATCCCATCTTTGCACTAGACACTGATTTGGGGTCTAGTTTATTGTAGATCACCAATGCTCCAGGAGCCCCTTTCCAAATCAGAAAGCAACCCTTATTTGATCATGGGACACCTCCTCCAAACACCCCCATTTGGAAAAAAAAATTCGACGGAGCTTATTCTAGCGAAGGCGCTAGCGCTAGAGTGGTTTTCATGTCACCTTCTCAAGAGACCATATCCCTATCATACAAGCTGGAATTTGAAACCACCAACAATGTGGCAAAGTATGAAGCTCTTGTTATGGGTATGAGGGCCGCAAAAGAAATAGGAATAAGGGAGATGGTATTGTTCAGAGATGCGGAATTGATAATCCAACAAGTTAGGAATGTCTATCAGGCCAAGCATCCTCAGCTCAGAAGTTATAGGAACGAGGTATGGGACCTGATTGATAATTTCTTCTCAGCTTTCAACATTTCTTTTGTCCCAAGGGAGGATAATGTTGTGGCCGATTCTTTAGTCGTTTCAGCTAGCCGGTTCAAGATCCCTCTGTTGTCTATGGTCAAATATGATGTTGAGATAAAATATAGGCCCTCTGTACCAGACAATGTCAAGCATTGGAAGCTATTCAATGATGATATTGAAATCGAAAAATTTCTCCAATTTGTTGATGAATTTTCTAAGTTGCACATTGACCAGGACCCAGAACTTGAAGGTCACCCCTGCCTTGAGGTATTTTCAAATAAAATCGCTAATCACCAAATTATTCAGCTGCGTAGTAATTACATCCTGAAGGGACTTGTCCCTTTAGAAATATTGTTCGATGGGAATGATGTGGCAGTAAAGGGTAAGGTTTCAGGTGAAGATGCTGACACAACTGAGTGCAACATTGGCACACAAGAGGAGCCTAAGTTTGTCAAGCTGTCAAGCAGTTTGACCAGAGAACAAAGGGCCAAATATATTGAGTTATTAAGAGAATTTGTTGATGTGTTTGCATGGACCTATGAATACCTCAAGACATATGACACATCTTTCATTTAACACAAGATCCCACTGAAGGAAGAGGCTAAACCATTTAGGAAAAAGCTAAGATAGATAAACCCTATGTTGTTGCCTATCATGGAAAAAGAAGTCAAGAAGTTGTTAGATGCCCAAATCATTGTCCCCTTGAGATATTCTGATGGGTGGCCAATTTGGTCCCGGTAAGAAAGAAAAGTGGAGAAATCAGACTCTGTGTCGATTTCAGGAACCTGAACAGGAGTTCAAAGAAAGACAATTATCCCCTGCCCAACATGGAACACATATTACAGAGGGTAACTGGTGCATCTAGGATATCCATGATCGATGGTTTTTCTGGTTATAACCAGATATCAGTCATGCCTGAGGACAGAGAAAAAATGGCCTTCGCCACTCCTTGGGGCACATTCATGTATGCCAAAATGCCCTTTGGATTGATGAATGAAGGAGCAAAATTTCAGCAAGCCATGGACATAGCCTTCATCGGGGAGAAAGACCAGTTTGTGGTGATCTATCTGGACGACATCACAATCTTCTCTAGGACTGATAAAGAGCACTACTATCACTTAAGGAAAGTTTTCTCGAAATGCCAGAGGTTTGGTTTTTCCCTAAATCCTAAGAAATCTTTGTTTTCTATGATGGAGGGAAAGTTGTTATGCCATATAGTATCAACAAAAGGAGTGAGGATTGATCCCAGTAGGGTAGAAGCAATTCAGACTCTGTCACTTCCCTGGTCTAGAAAGGAATTTCAGGCCTTTCTAGGGAAGATTAACATTTTGAGGAGGTTCATCTCAAATTTCAAGGTGGTGAAACACATCACAACCATGCTGAGGAAAGGAAATGAAGTGAAATGGACCGCTAAACCCAGGGAATCTTTTATCCAAATAAAAAGGGCATTGACTGAGGCACCTGTGTTGATCAGTCTTGACTATTCCAAAGACTTCCTAGTTTTCTCTTTTGCCTCTTTTGATACAGTAGCAGCGGTCTTATTGCAGAAAAATGAGGAAGGTCGAGAGAAACCCATTGCCTTCTTCAGTAAAGCATTAAGAGATGCATAAATCAGGTATGAAATCATGGAGAAACAGGCCTATGCCTTGGTGAAATCTCTCAAATATTTCAGAGTCTATGTCTTGCACTCAAAAGTGACTGCATACGTTCCTTCAGCCTCTATGAAGGAGATCCTTATACAGCTTGACATAGATGGGAGAAGAGGTAAATGGATTGCCAAAATCTTGGAGTTTGATCTGGAGATTAATCCCACCAAGTTGATAAAGGGGAAGGGATTAGCCAAGCTGTTGGCTAAATCCAATTGCAAAGCCTTGGGGATCAGCTTCATCAATGCTTGCTCATGAACTTAGCAAGCTGATTCGCCCAGCCAAAGTTCTCAGGATGACTTGCCACTAACAGAATGTGCCTGGTATCGAGACATCTTGTACTTTCTGCAGAAGTTGAGCCCCCCTGATGGAATGGGTAAAAGTAAGGCGAGGTCTTTAAAACTCAAGGCGGTCAAATATTGCCTCATTGGACAAGTCTTGTACTAGAGAGACCCTCTAGGGGTGTTGCTGAAGTGTTTGAACCCACAGGAATCCCAGAAGGTTATATTTCAATTCCATGGCAACCTTTGTGGGGCACAGGCTACATAACCATTAGCTTGCAAGACAGGGTGAAAATTCACACCAGCTAGGAGAGACTATGAACAGAGGAGTGGAGGCTTCTTACTAGCCAGTAATAACACCAAGAACACACAGGGAATAACCCTCATGGTTTTCCCCAAAAACCAAATAATGATGATATAAATTTAGAGCTAAGGTAACAAAAACCAACCCTAAAGAAACCCTCTTGGGTAATAGCCACCATAACCAACTGTGCAGATACCAATAACATAAAACAAGCCCACGACCGGGTGGAGAATGATATGCAGTGACCTAAGGTGGATTAAAATCAAACACAACAACTCCATAACACCAAATACGACCGGGTATGGTTACAAAATTGTGAGGAGACGACCAACAAGTACAGATGGAATGAAACCCTCCAACAAAAACCTTCATGGCTTCCACCACACAGAATAACCAATGAAATTGTGACTTCAACCATAAAATTTCGAATTTGCAATGAATAACACACAAACAAATATTCCAGAGAAACACCATGATTTTACACAATTTCCATCCTTAAGAAAAGCAAAGACCAATAATTTACCAAGCCAACATCTATTTCATAAACAAAGCAAGTTCATGGATGGTGAAAAAACATACATGTAACCAAATAGCCTTAAAAATGCGAGCTTGGTCGAGCAGTTCCTTCCTCTCCTGAATATCGGAGCTTAACCATAGCGAAAAACAATTGAAAAATAGCCAATATAGGGTGATGACCAGTGGGGGAAGTATGGAGTGACATGCAGTAAATTCACATCACTTCCATCCTCTCCTCATTCAATTATTTAGTACATGCCAACCAACTAACATTAACCCATTCCATTAATCCATTGCACCGAAACTAACATCCATTGTTTTCCAAATGCGCTACTCGATATCACATTAACCATTTCCAAACATACCATAATGTATATCAAATTCTCCTTCACATAACTCAATAACATTGTATAGCCACTAACATTGCTAGTTAGGAATAACATCAACCCTTTTAAATTTCAAATGCATATAGTGTAGCGTAGTTTAGCATAGTTTCCTTTCTTAGATTTATTCCATATTTCTCTTATCTTTTGTTATGACTAACATGTGTCTTGTGCGGGTGTAACATTTAATAAATCATGGCACCAATAGCATTGTAATAACAATTGACATAAGCCATCATGACATGGAATTTAGAGTTTAGAGTAACGAAACCCACACATAGCATGCATTACCCATCTGCCATTATGTCACAAATAAAACTAAGATTTCATCATCAATCATGTAGAACCCTGTAAGAAGTGTCAAGCAACAACATAAATATCAAATAAGAACCTGATCCTCCAATCTACAAGGGGTTCCACCTACTAGTATTATATATCATTAGCTTATAAATAATAGGTTTTAGCAACACTTTGCGGGAGAAATCCTCAGTGCGATTTTTATCGTCAACAAACTAGCGACTCCACAAGGAAAAAAAATTTCAATGGATTGAGAAATAAGAAAATATGGTTTCGCAAACCAAAAACAACAGGTCAAGAAGATATGACTAGGAATATTATGCAACAGAGGGAAGAGAGCAGATTTAATGGAAAAATGACTGGGAATTTGGGAATAACTCATGAAAAATGTTAAGTATGAGGGGGTTTATCCCTATATGCATAATCATTCAACCAGAACCTTCTCTTTACTTCAAGGAGAAAATTTTATGGAATTTCTCTTTTGAATTCTCAAATGGATGAAGAATTGGAAAGAAAAAGCGGGAGATAACCAATTTATTTATAAGACAACAATGAAAGAAGATAACAAACTCAAGTGCTTTCAGGGGGAACATCGTAAAAACTATGTAAGCTTGATTGTTATTGAATAACAATATCTTGCAGGAGTGTCACTATGGCATAACTGATCCAACATCTTATTCTTGACCAAAATCAATTAAAAGATGAAAAAGCAATAAAAATCATGACATAATTAAAATTGCAAAATTTAAAATAGCAGAAATAAAATGACAGAAATGGAAAAGAAGTAGGAAATTGTTAAAAATAGAAAGCATAAATCAAACTATTGTAAAGAAGAAATGAAAAATAGTGGGAAAAAAAAGAAAAGCTAGACTACTAATATACAAAAAATCCAAATAGTGTTAAAACTTTTCAAGTTGGTTCCACGTAATGTTTCAAGTGAGAACTGTTAGTGCTGCAGGAGAATAATCACTCCTATAAATATTTTAGGATATAAGTGTTAGTACCCAGCACAAAAGCAATTTTGAAAGGACCCAGCCATAGATTTTCAAATTTTGAGACCATTGATATTCCTTTAGCGTACACAATTAGATCATCAAGATAGATATGGATAACTTCACCAATCAATTTTTCAAGAGTCATTTTCCTAGGTATTTTAAAAGTGGGACTTGCAACAGATAAGTGAGAATGAATATGTTCATAAGTTGAGGTACCCCAATGAGTAATAAGGGTCGTTTTGTATGCATCTTCCCTTTTTACCTTGATTTGATTGTAACCAGAAAAACTATCAAGTGAGGGAATCATCTGTGACCTTACAACTTGCTGCAGAATCATTTCCATATTAGGGGGAGGGGAGGGATGTTTCATAATATCCTGATTGAATGTGAGAAACTTAAGGAAGAAGCTACTATGATCAATGAATTTTAGAACATGAACCAATTTGGAAACCCATTCAGTGTACTTGAATGGAAAGGTGATTCCAACCTTCAAGAATTTTTCCAACTCCCCTTGAAATGCAAGGTTGATAGGTCTTTGTTTTTACCTAACTATTTTTATGCCTTCCTTGATGGGATTGGCATGATGTATAAGACCAGGATCAAAACCATGAAGATCCTCGTAAGATTAAGCAAAAACATCTTGAAATTCACCAAGTAGCTCGACAAACTTCATTTTCTCTTCATCAGAACATTGGGCACCTATTTTAACATTCTTTGGAGACTCGGGTGTCCTAATGTTCAAGGAGATGGTTTCACCCACCTTCTTTTTTGACTCCTCTTCTTTCTGTTTCTCTTTATTTCCTACATCACTCGATGAAAACAAACTCTCTAGAGGATTCAAGCATTTATGAATCTTGTTATCTTCTATGGATATGATTTCTTTGGGATTATAGGGTTTATTTTGAATGAAAGAACATATGCTCTCATCTCTAGGGAAAACCTTCCAATATTTTATATTTTCAGGGATATGTGGATGATATAGAGATTGAAAAGTACAATCAGCTCTATGTAGAAAAAGTTGTCGATTAGGAGAGGCAGCAAAAAACGCTAACCGATCATCCATTGAGTTCAATTCCCTCTTAACATGAGTGATGTTGAAAGATAATAGGTTCGAGATAAGTGCCCAAATAGTTTGGGTATACAGTTTCATCAACTTGTTGCTAGGAGAGTATATCTTACGTACAAGGTTCACAACAAGCTCAAAATATCCAAAAACTAAAAGGTGACCACAACCAAGATTATAGGCATTTTCAATGCCTAATAATAAATCTTTGAATTTAGTAACATTGTTTGTGTAAGAAAACTCGAACCTGTAATAAAAATTATGAATCTTCATGACAGGAGAGTATAAGATTATGCCAGCTCTATTGCCTTCACTAGAGCACAAACCATCGAAGTGAATGTACAACATACATCATCTAAATCAACCTGTTCCGAGGGGACATTATCTTCCTCAGAAAAGATGGAATAACCCCCTAGGTCCTCTTCAATATAGTTCACATTAGGTTGTGGAACACTTTCTATGTAAGGTGAAATCCTTCCCTCTCTAAGGACTATAATATTTTTTCCATTCCGAGGAACGGATAAGTGTTTCCCATCAAGTGAGAGGTATCCTATTGTCAAATATTGCCAATCTCTTCCCAACATGATTGAGTAATTTTTTAATGGCATGTCAATTACCTAAATGCTAAGGGTTGTCCTTATTTCAGGGTTTGCGCACAAAACTAAGGTCACATATTTAATCTTGCCTATGGTTGTTTGTTGTATACTATTATAAGAGAGCATGTTCCTGGAATTTTCATTTGTACAAGACAAGCCTATCTCTTCCATAATAAACTTCGACATCACACTTGGGCCCGAACCACCTTCAATGAGCCAACAATGGGCGATCTTATCCATAATCTTTACAAAAATGTAAAAATGGGGATTTTTTACAAGGTATCTAAAGTTATGTACACCTACTTTATTCACAGATGAATCCTCTTTAGAGAGGTTGGCTACAACGGAAGCTTTTCCTTCCATGAATTGTTTTAGATGCATTTGTTGTTCAGGGACGACAACCATGTCTAGGAGGGTGGAATCTTCTTTGATGTTGTCCAACTGATTCATAATATTTTATTTGGAAGAAGGTAGAGGATAAGTTATTCCTTCACTATCAAGAACCTTAGGAACTTGAGCAATAACAACTGGTGAGGATGATCTCAGGCTAGAAGAGTTTTGGGGAGGATCATATTTTCCTTTGGGAGCGTAGGATTTGTTTCTAGTATTGATGATCATGACATATTTTGGCTCTATAAAATCTAGGACATCGATGGTAGATTTTGGTCTTTTACCAAATATCTTATCTATGGAACTCTTCCTTACCTCACATGTGGCTTCCTCGTGGTGCTCCTGGCAAAATTTACACCAACTTTGAGGCAAGATAGCTTTAGGCTGAAAATTATTTTCAATTGGGTTTCTAAAGGGGGGTGCATAAGAGGATGAAGCTCCATAGGTTAGAGGGGAGACATTTCCCTTTCTCTCATACACTATAATACGATTATTCATATCTTGTACTAGTTGTAAGAGGGAAGACATGTTTGTCTATTTAACTGATTCTCTCTGGGGAAGACCTGCTATTTCAAGTTGTTCTTCATAGTTTAAAAAAGTATGCAAAGAGGAACTGAGGTTATCAATGGATTTTTCCTCGAGCCTATGACAATAGAGGGAAGGTAATGCATTGTAGTAATGCATGAAAGAAGATTGGTTATGAGGTTGAATGAGTTTAGGGATTTAATTGTATAACTTAGTGAAATGAAATTTGAAGGACTTGATGGTCTCACCATCCTTATA
>WSFP011386287.1:0-28763 GCA_009831015.1 Picea engelmannii | reverse complement strand
ATTCACCCCCCCTCTCAGTTGTCCAACAACACATTTATATAGCCACTATGAGCAAAGTAAAAGTTTTCATTCATTTGAATTAGATAAAATGATCATGAATAGTCCATAAATATAAGGTGATTGAGGAGTCCATAGAATTAGGAGCACTAATCTTAATTAACTTATTAAACTTAATAAAGTAGGTTCAACCAACTCTTAACGTGTATAACACTCTTTATAAGGATAATATTTGCATTGCTCCTCCTTTAAGATTATGTTAAAAGTAAGAACAAAAGACAAACATAATATATAATGAAAGATCCCAATATAGTTGATAATGAGAACAAATGAGTTATGAGCTGGCGAGAGGGGAAGAGGAAAGGGGATCCATGGGTAAAAGATTCACTTCCACATATCTTTTGGAGAACTCGCCACCCTTTTTCTGATGTATTATTAAGTATCTTAATTGCGACTTTGACCATGCCTATGTATAAAGGAAAAATCCATCACAATCCATGGAAGGGAATTGTTGAGCACTCAACACACCCTAAAAATACTCCATCAATTTTTCTTTTCAGATACCACTTGATATTTTTCATTGTCTGATTCGATTTCATTTCGAGAAAATGTTTTTTGTCGTGGCTTATTCTCATGACTCTCATCACCTATTCAGGTTTGTTTGAACTTATGAAACCCCATGACTTAAAAGGCCTTAACACTTGAATAAAGAATCGACAGTCGAAACACTTCACCCGACACGCTTAGATTAGACATCAACAAAAGGAATTTTTTGTTTTGCGACAAGTTTTGCATAAGGTTATCACCGATAGTTGATTCCCCTTCGGCATTGGTAAAATACGAGGAGAATAGACATTAACAAAGAAATAAAAGATATCACCAATAGTCTATGCCTGACGTGCTTATCAGAATCATGGAAAACCTAAAAGGATCGCAACAAACATTTTGACTAAGCTTAAAGATATTGCTGATCATCGATCCCCAATGCGTCTTCAGTATCGAGACTTTTTCGAGGGAGCTAATCCGAAGAAAGCACTTGATAGGTTTATTGTCGATTGCCGATCCTGGATACTTTTTAGCATCGAAAATGTAAGGTTTGTTTTATAATGAATAACTTAAGGAAATTCCTGACTCCGATTAGTACATGTGAATTAGTTCACCGGTATTTAACGCCATGTTTATTTACCATATTGGAGAACCATACGATCTAGTTTTACCCTGAGTAATTCTTGGTTCCCTGGGTCCGAGTCACACCTCCGAGTTAGCTTTGCCACAACAACATTGTATGGTGAAATTGATAGATGTCAGAGATTTTTTGCATAAGGACATCAACAAAAACCTTCATAACACATCCTCGATCCCCGATCCACCCACTGAGAGAGTGACATGATGGGACATTTTAGCATTAGATACGATCAGATTTTGAGCATTTAAGGAGCTAATTAATACCAAATCCCTAATTAGTTGCTACCTCATGCGCCAATCAAAACAACCGTTTAAAATCACCGATGTACCACATCACCCCCCGCGCCTCCGCTGTCAACCCACGATGAATTTAAGTTGTAGAGATTCGGTGGTAGATTTGTTAAAATTTCACTCATCACCCGAATTGAATGGTTAATGTGACACAGTAAGTTCTTCCTTGTTTAAATTCTCTTGAGCCATTGTAAACAAAATCATTTTGCGCATAAGAGAATTCTTGAGCATCTGAAGGAGAAAGAAGAGCTACTCAAAGGTTGTATCGATCCCGTGATTGTCGAAATAACCATGTTTTAACAAGATTCAGAGGAATGTATCCAAGTCTATGAATTTGTTGGTTGTAATTCATATGTTTTTGTCCCATGTTTTGTTTCATACAGTCTTTGAAATTTTATTTTAGTTGCAGGAACAATGCCGCCAAGAAATCCAACTACTAGACGATCGTCGAGGGCACCGAAGCTGAAATAACTAGAGGTGGGAGAAGGATCCTCTCCAGGGGCTAGAAAACAATTAGAATACACTCCAAGGCCGGAACGGGTCATTAAGATAACAATGAAGAAGGTTTTCATTCATCCTCCGGCCTTTGGAGATACAGAGGAAAGCACAGGGTCCAAGATCACACTCCTACATTGGGGAGAAATCTTTAATAAGATCAGCCTGGAGGAATACCCATAATATATCCCACACAGTGATCCATATGTAAGAGTGCTCGACGATGAGTTGTTCTCGAACATCCGACGGTCATACATACATATGGTGGCAAGAAGAACCCTTATTTTTCTCTGTATTGAAGTCCTGAAGTGGCTCATCGACCACACAGACACACATAAATATTTAATCAACGATGACAACGAGGGGTGTGTCGGAGTGTTCCTTTCGGTGGAAGTTTAGAAATAATACAAGATTAGAGATCCTGAGGAACGGTTGAACACAGACTTCATAGTGAAGTTATATGAATGCCACAACACCAGCCAGGTGATGAACTCATGGTGGAGGGAGGACAATAATTTCACCAACCGAAGCACTGGCTAGTACGGGACGACCAACTTAAGGGATCCATACATCTATTTGATGGCTCTCATTTGTCGATTATATGGAGAGAAGGGTTGCTCCATATTTTTAGAGGCATGGATGCCCTTGGCTTACACAGTGGCGATCTCCAAGAGTGGTTTCAATTGGGGAGTGATAATTTCTAAACAAACGAGCACCTATATACAATAGGCTCAGACGTCGAAGGAAGGAGAGATACCATCTTTCTACATGGATTCATATTTGCTCGATGTCATGTGCACCAGAAACATCTTCGTTGACATGAATCTGAGCTGGCATGTCGTAGAGCTCCTAGTCCACATCTATTTTAGCGTGTTATGGGAGAACAAGTATAAAAAGTCTTACTCCCTCATCTGCGATGAATTTATCGTGATAATTTATTTTATTGTTTTTAAGAAGGAATTCCCAAGACTATCGGCTGGAACCAAGAAAATGATCTCCAAGGTAGGTCAATGGAACTTGGATGAGCGCGACACCTACATCAGGGTGTTCAAGGCCACCGTAGCACCACATCTCCTACTAGATCTTGTCCCAGACTAGATTGTAGTAGGAGAAATATGCTATCGAACCATTTTGCAAGGCTACAATGCCACCCTGGTCAAGGACAAGAAGCGGGCGTTCATACCCTATGGTTTCCATGTAGAGTTCTAGTTGGTAAAAGATGCAACTCAAGCCAAACAAGAAGGGTTGAGCCAACTCGAGTTCAAATTTCAGATGGGCCGATTCCGCAAGAATGATCCAAAAGGCCTAGTCTTGTAACATGCTTCACAAGTGTCGTCCTACTGGTCATACGCCCACGACAAATTCGAAGATGAAGTATTAATAGAAAATGCCCAGGACTGGGACGAGGTGCTAGCAAGGATGGTCGACCCAAAAATGACCAGGTTCAGGGCCACGAGCCTAGATGAAAAGGTGACAACAATAGAGCAGTCGACTCAAGAGGCCATTAGAGAGAGGGAAGAAATCACAGAGGTCGAGGCAACATAGGTTCCCATTGTGGCTCCAGTGTAGAATAGAGGATTTCCTATGAAACAGGATGCATGGGCGAGAGGATTTCACATGATAGAACATGTACAAAAAGTAATTTATTAGCTGCAGGGAAACCTAGATCTCGTAGGAATGATAAAGGGTCCCCGCCGACAACCCAGATGAAAGTTGGGCAGGTCCAAGTGGCCCTGAGTTAATACAAATTGACAAAATCGTCGGGTTAGATGTCCCTGAAGTTACAACGCCATAGGATGAATCACCAGGAGACGTTTCAACTCAGCCAAAGATAGAAAGAACATTAGATAGATAAAGTTCACCAAACCCCCTCCATGACTTGATAAAAATATGTGATGATGAGGAAAGTTCGGAGGTGACCCCGGTGCAGATCACAGAAGAAAAGGAGCCCGAGAAAGCATCTTGCCCAGCTGCCGATGCTCTAATTCAGGGGCTTCCACAGAATTACCAGGAGGTCAAAAATGTCTTAGACACTGAGATACTCGATGTATCGGAGACCCAAATGAATAGTTTGACGGATGAGCCAAGGTAGGGCAAAAAAAGGAAGAAGTTCAACAATAGGAAATCGACATCTCAACAGGCAATTGTCAAGTAAGTACCGAGCCTATCCCCGATGCTTCAATTTCAGCTGGCACTCAACCTCATGACGGGAAACAACCAGAGTCTAGACCTTCATAACACATGGAAGAGGTTCAAGAACCCATTCTTGAACATATATACATCATCGGAAGCCTAGAAAATATGCTTACCTGGGGAGATCAACAAATCCCCTAACTTGTGGATGAATTTGTTGATATGCATGCCATATCCTATGACCAAAAAAGGAAAGATATCATGAAGAGAACCACCAAGAAGAGGATTATTACTCTAGATTGCTCCATCCTCATCACCACAGAGGAAAAGTTGATGAACATTGAGCACGCCAAGAAATCCGAGCTTATCGACGCATGGATGGAATTCATAGATGCCACCTTGTATAGAGAGAAAAGGGATGAAGAGGAGTTGACCGCTGCGATGAAGGAATTAGAACATATATGCCATTTGGTGAAATATTACCAGGACACCACACAGGCCGCAGTGTTTCTAAGAAGCGAATTCCAAGAGGCCTATAGTAAATTTATGGATGAGCGACACCTATTCACTGTAAGGATAGTCGAGCTTCAAGAAGAAAACCTCATGGCGTTGGTGATGTGAAAGGATATGGAGAGGTGGTATGAGAAAGAACACTAGGCCATGGAAAGGATCGACTACACCAATGCAATTCAACAGGGTCGATATGTCGAAGAGCATGACATCTAGGTACTAAGGGAAAGAAACATCGACTGCATAAAGAAGTCGACCGAATATTGCGTAAAAATCACTCGAGAACCTCATCGAGAAATCCAAGAGAAATGGGTCGAGTGCAAAAAGAGATGGACCAATATCAACCAGGTAATGAGAGACATCGACCTCCCTGAATTCGGCACACTCGATGACTTTGTCAACTTGCATGACATAGTCAAATTACATGCCAAATAGGACTCATCATGGGCTGTGAATATATAAAGGGTGGCAAACATGGATCCAAGTCAAGTGCAACAGTTCATGGAACACCCGATCAAATTTTGAACCATGTTACAATAGTTAAGTACCAGAATAGTCAAGTATCGAGCCCGAGAAGTAGATATAAGAGAGATCCTTTCAGCCCCAATGGAACAACATAGATTCCCATATGTTAACACATGCAAGGATCTCTTCGTCAAATGGTCATAATACGAGAAGAGTCATCCACTCAAGTGAGATCATTTGATGATTCATAGAAGACAGAGAGATGAAAGAATCATGTGGCGAGTTTTTGTTTTACTTAGCTGCACTTTTAATAATTATTTTTAGTTAATAATATTTTATAAATAAGAGGATTGACATGTTAGCAAAGGTCGATGGTTGTTGCAAAGACCCTCATTTTTGGATTTGTAAAGAACTATTTCAGAGCTGCCTTAATTGAGAAGTCTTGTTTAGGACCAGAGACAAAGTTTGTGCTTTATCAAAAGCATGTGTGATTGGATATAAAAAAGAATTATTTCTTATTTATATCTCATGAATGGATGTTGTAACAAGTAAGAACTTTTGAATCTATTGATAAGTTATCTAATTCAATACTTTTATAGTTCTTGTCTTTAATGATGAAAAGTAAATCATTGTGTTAATATGTAATTGATGATTAGAGTTAAGGAAACTGTTTTTCTTTCCATTGTTTATTGCATGTATGTTTTCTTTTGATAATTGTATCTCAGTCAATAATTGGAACACCAACAGGTTAAGATATTAGTACTAGGCGTGTGGTAGAGAATCATTGTCTGCATGCTAGAGTGAAAGGGTTATCCCAAGCTCAACCTTCTCCAGTAGTTAATCTTTCCCACTTTGTTACCTAGTTGTTTTATACCAGCTTTTATCTTATATCGTTCCCACCTATAAGAGAAAAAAAAAAAAAAAAAAACATTTGAACTGAAGGAGGAGATTTCACATGAAAACGTAAATCCCATCGATTAATTGGCCGGATCGCGAGATCTGGAGAACCATTCCACTATTAAACGCTACAGATTCTAATTGGGCCTCGGTGGTGGGTTTGGTTCCTACTGTTGAGTTAAAGGGATTTAGGACCCCTCAATAGAATTGGCTCTAGAAGGAGGGCCTGAAGAATGAATGGATGACAATGCTTTTTACAAAATATTTCACACAACCTGTAGATTCAAAATAACCCACATACATGGCTAGTCATTCCCAAGACAACCCACACACACTGAGTACTCCTGAAACGAGTAACTCACCGCAGACAGAGGAAGAACATCTATTCTCGGATATACCTTACACTCTTCCTCACGAGGAATTGAACCAATTCAAAAGAATCACAAGAGCTTACACCCGACAGATCGATGTGTTTCCCTTAGCTCTGTTACTTCCTCGAAGAAAAAAAATAAGAAGACCAATGGTTGAGTCCCTCGACCCAGTTTTTGTGCACACAGTAGAAGACCTGATAGATTTTTCCCTCATCGAAATCAAACATCCTCTTAATCTAATCCCCAAACACCAGCCGAAAACTGCTCCAAGCTCGATGATTTTTCTGACGATTAAGAGTTTAACTCAGAACGCTCAGGCTCAAGATCAGATGACATGGAAGATAACAATGATCATAGCGAAGAAAGGGGAAAACCACCTCAAAATAATCAACCTTGGTTGGCCATATATGCTTTGGCTATCCTTGGATGAGTACATAACCTTCCCCGACATCCATAAAAATTACTCCCTAAATTTGACCATGAAACCTCGGGATTGCCTGAAGACCATATCAAAAAATTCATACTAACTATCATACTGATGAATGTTCAACATGAAGATGTAGTATGCAATATTTTACCCTACACTTTAGAGAATTCGGTCTCCACATAGTATTTTAACTTACCTGTAGGATCCATAACTAGTTGGATGAAGTTTCAAAAGGATTTTCTAGATAAATTTACAGAAGAAACCACTACATGAGCTTTGATGGGAGAGTTGTTCGCAACCACCATGAGTTCAAAGGAGAAGGTTAAAGACTTCAATCAAATATTCACCACTATCTTAAACAAATTCCAACCCAAATCTAAACCCACTCGAGAGTTTCAAATTGAAGTATATGGTAACGATCTCCCAACTTCTATTTCCATGTTTGTGAAGAGGGTCGCCAAAGAAAACTTAGATGAAAATTTTGAAGAAGCCAAAACAATATAATTTCAAATGAAGGGGTGTAAAGAAGGCCAGGACTCATTAGTTAAAAAATAAGTTCAACCTCCCCCCAGAAGAGGACTACTTTTGACTAGACCCCTGGGGAAACAAATAGAACAAGGTACCGAAAAGGGGAGTGGGGAAATAGAAGACCTACAATGCATGGTCAAGAAGTTGTCAAATGAAATCATAGACATGAAAATAAGTGTAGGGGAAGGAAACCAAGGCCAGAGGCCCTATAATTTTTTTTTAAAGCAAATCCACCGTTCAAAGCAATTGAACCTCCCCCAACCAACTTAAACATCGATTTGGGAAATGTAGCATCCGACTCTTTCTGCACTTATCACCAAGAGAAACACTCTTAAAGAGACTTCCCACAATGGGTGCATGCCATGAATTTTATGGCCAACCAGTTTCTAGATGAAGTTTCCCTAATCGAACATTCAAGCAACTCAGTTATGAATACTGTTGATTAGGAAGAAGTTGATCCACCAGAAGAAACAATCATGTTGATATGGGACCCTGACCTACCAATTCCTTCCAATGACCTATTTGAGGTTCAAGAACCACCCGCAGAGGTCTTGGTTGTGCAAACACAAAGTAGGGTTCAACCTGTCTCAAACGATCTTACTACTGCCTAAACTTTGGGAAGAATACCATCTCCTGGTCACCCGAAAGAACCTTTTTTCCCCCAAATAAATCCTATAAACATCCATACACGAGAATCACCCAAGATATACTACAACATAGTATAAGAATTGAAGAAGTTGAAAGCAAATATATCAGTAATGGAAATATGTAGCATCCCTCGACAAAAGGACTTTCTGTTACAAGCATTGAAATCAGTAGAAAATCTTACAACAAGCACTGACCAAGGCGGAAATATATCTTCCATGGATCTAAGGAATAAACCAACTATGAATGCCTTCTCTGAAGATAATAATAGAAAACCTTTTGTCCCACCGTTCCTTCTGATGTTTGAAGTCTTCAACATAAACCTCCATAATTGTTTGGTTGACTCGGGAGCATCCTCTAATGTCATGCCATTGTCTATTTGCAAAACATTAAACGCGGTTCCTCTCAAAAGAGATAAACACGTTATACAACTAGACAAAACCCAGGTGAAGGTTATGGGAGAGCTCAAATATGTAATAATCAAAATAGCGATGCACCCTAAATTTGTGCAAGTAATTGACATCATTGTTGTAGATATCCCAGAAGCTTATGGATTGTTATTGAGTCGAGATTGGTCTGAGAAGTTAAACATATAATTTAGTACAGACTGGGATCACCTTTGGCTGCCATTAAAGGGACACATGATTATGATCATGATCGATAGGGAAAGATATCTAAAACATATTGTCACCGACTTAGAAACCCTTAATGAATCCTCAACAATAGATTTCCTCATGCTAGGAAATTATTCCCATGACTCCAATTTAGGGAATTTCTCCCCCCTCTCATCTGATGTCCCTCTTACTCAAAAATCCAAAATGAATTTTGAAGAAAAATTGTCGAAGGCGGCAGAGGAAACCCTTTTCTCTCAAGGACCTGCATTAGTAATCACAGAACAAACAAGAGGAGAGGAGTAAAGTGACAAGAAAGATGACACTGATAGGTTTTGCCCACAAGTTTGGACCTTATACTTTGATGGATCTAAATCACAAGAAGGTTCAGGGGCAGGGTGCATCCTCATTGATCCAAAAGGTAAATGACATTTCTTGTCTTGTAGACTAGAATTTGAATGCACAAACAACACTGTCGAGTATGAATCTCTAGTACAAGGGATAAAGAAATCCTTATACTTAAACGTTAAAGAATTGAACATTTTCAGAGGTTTTGAAATCATCATTAGGCAAATAAGGAACAATATACATTGCAATTGTCCACACCTGAATAGTTACCAACATGAAGTGTATAGGCTAATAGAGCATTTTGAAGCCTTCAAGATTACAACAATCCCTAGAATAAATAACATTCTTGTTGATTCTCTGGACACTACTACCTCAAGGCTATCGCCTCTAGAAGACTATGAAGCCTCTCGGTTCACTATGGAACTACTCTACAAACCGTTGGTGCCCAACAATATTTCTAATTGGAAGGTCTTTGAAGGAGATGAACAGATCATCAACTTCTTGACCAATCAGGATAATTTTAAAGACTTGGATATTGACAATGAAGTATTCCAGGAGAAATTAGCGAAAAACGATCCTCATACAGATCAATCAACTGAAAAACCAAGGTCTCACACGATACCGAAAGGAGTAGAAAATTTAGAGAACCTTTTTGACCCGAGGGAAAGATTCAAGGGGTCAATGAACATGAAAATGAGGATTTATTGTCCCATGCACGAAGCTATAAATCTAGGAACCCCAGAAAATCCCAAGAATAAAAATCTCGGCAAGGCAGTATATAAAGAGGAAAGGAAGCCCTATCTCAAAATTTTTAGACAATATCAAGATGTTTTTGCATGGTCCTACCGATATCTGAAAAATTATGATACTCATATCATTCAACACACTATCCCATTAAAAACGGAAGAGAAACCCTTCCAACAGAAGCTCCAGAAGTACTACCCATCCCTGGAACCTCTCACGTGCCAAGAATTAAAGAATCTACTAGATGCCAAAATTATCTTCTAGGTTAGACACTTTGCATGGGTATCAAATTTGGTTCCTGTGAAGAAAAAGTCTATGGAGATCCACCTATGCGTAGATTTTAGAAACCTCAATAGAGCTTCAAAAATGACAACTACCCAGTCCCACAAATGGAGAAACTCTTGCAGACCATGTCGGGTCTGAGATTTTCTCCCTGCTGGACGATTTTTCAGGTTACAACCAAGTTCTAGTTTCAAAGGAAGACTGTTTGAAAAAAACCTTCTGAACCAAGTGGGGAACCTTCTCTTATAAACATATTACCTTTGGGTTAATCAATGTAGGGGAAACCTTCCAGAGGGCCATTGACGTAGCATTTCGAGGAATAATCAACAAATGTGTAGTAGTCTATTTGGATGACGCGACTGTATATTCAAAAACAAAAAAGATCGCATCCAACATTTAACCTAGATTTTCGAAAGGTGTAGGAAATACGGTATATCCTTAAACCCTAAGAAAACTATTTTTGGTGTCGAGGAAGGTAAGTTGTTAGGCCACATTATATCTCAAGCAGGAATTTGCATAGACCCAGAACAGATTAGGGCTATAGCTTAGCTTCCATTACCCCACAACAAAAAGGCTATGCAATCATTCTTTGGGAAAATCAATTTTGTGAGGAAATTCACCCCCGATTTCGCTGAAACAATCAAACCCTTGCAAGAAATGATCTGCAAGGATGTTTAATTTAAGTGGGACGATGAATGGAAAAGGATTTTAGCAATATTAAGACTTTGATATCTCAAGCCCCCGTGTTGCGAAGTCCCGATTTTAGCAAATATTTCTTCCCCTATACTTTCGCCTCCGACCAATCGTTAGCTATAGTACTAACTTAAAAAGATGATGATCACAATGAGGCCCCAGTCTCATTTATGAGCACTAATCTCCAAGGGGCCGAACTAAATTACCCTTCTATAGACAAGCAGGCTTATGTAGTATACAAGGCAGTAAAACACTTCAGATCTTACATCCTGAAGAATCATACCAAAGTCATAGTGCCTCACCCAGCAGTCCAATACCTATTCACTCAATAGGATATGGGGAAAATAAGAGGAAACTGGATGGCGATAGTCCAATAATTTGATCTAGATATAAAACCTGCTAAACTAGTTAAGGGACAAAGTTTATGCAAAATGGAAGTTGAAGCCCAGGACCAAGTAAATGAAGACCCCAGGTGGGAGAATGAATTGGCATTATGGTGTGGTGAAGCTTCATACGTATCCCCATGGCAAGAGTCTTGGTATGAGAAAATGACTTATCTACTGCATCATGGGGCTTGCCCAGAAAATCTAAACCCTAGGGAAAGAGGAGCCCTCAGGTTAAAATCTGCACAATATTGCCTCATAAATTCAGTGCTCTTCCATGTTAATTATGATGGGGTACTTTTAATATGTCTCGAACGTGAAGATGTAGAAAAAATTTCGAAGGAGATCCATGATGGTCCTGCAGGTGGAAATTTCACAGGAAACACCACTGCTCATAACATACTGAGAGTTGGATATTATTGGCCTACTTTGTTCAGGGACGCTCACACATACGCTAGAAACTGTAAAACTTATCAAATAAGTGCGGGGAGGGTAAAGAGGGAAGCTTTCCTACTCCAACCTATGGTTTTCTCTAGGCCATTCGAGCAATGGGGGTTAGAAGTCATAGGAGAAATTACACCGAGTTATTAAAAACAACATAGATACATACTATCTACCACAAACTATTTCACGAAATGGGCAGAGGCCATCCCTTTGACTCATGTAAACGAAAAGGTGGTGATCCAATTCATATAACAACAACTGATCACAAGTTTTGGCGTGCCTTCCATCCTTGTTTTTGATAATGCAACTTACTTTTATTCCACCTTATTAACAAATTTTTCTCTAGAGAAAGGAATCATAATCAGATACTCTGCAAACTACTATCCACAGGGGAACATAGTGTCAAAATCAACAAATAAGAACTTAGTGAGGATATTAAAGAAAAAAGTTGCAAAAAACCAAAGGAATTGGCACAGTTCACTCCACAATGCCTTATGGGATGATAGAGTGACACCCAAGGAAGCCATAGGGAATTACCCATACTTTCTAGTATACAAACATGAAGTCATTCTCTCGAACGAGCTATATCTTCCATCTCTTCAACTTGCTCAGGATTCGAGAGGAAAACCTTCATCAATCATACAACAAAGAATTGATACCCTCCTCATGTTGGAAGAAGAAAGGGAGAAACAAAAATCAAAGTTCATAGCTCATCAATAGACAGTGAAAAGGTGGTTGGATAAGCACAAGGATAAAGAGACGAATTTTGAAGTGGGAGACTTAGTCCTAAAATGGGACAGAGCAAATGAACTGAAATGAAAAAATTCTAAGTTTCAGAATCTATGGCTTGAACCTTTCCAGGTGGCCGAGAAGATTGGGATAGGAACGTATCAGTTGCAAAATCTAAGGGGGGAACCCGACGCCCTCCTGGTGAATGGCCAAGCCCTAAAACAATATTTCCATTAAAATAAAATAATAATAATTTTATTTTGTGTGTGTATTTTCACGATGTTTTTTTTTAGGTATGTCGATTGCGGAATAATTTTTTTTGTTTTTGTTTCTTTCTATATTACTTCTATGCTTTTGAAGATTTTGTTTAGCAAGACAATGGTTGACCTCGATTCATGTGATATGATGAATTCTATTCATGACTCATCGCTCTCATACAACACAAGAAGTGCTCAAGGACCTGCGGTTGTTTTAAGGGGTTCTCTATCTAACCTACACAGATGAACAACCTTGGAAAAGTGATGAAGTGTTTTCCTGGTTGTCCGGTAAAACCTTAAAGGAAAGGTGGTAAGCTAGAAAGGACTAAATGCACCTCAGAGACAGAGCTAGAAAAATTTCACCTTAACCATCTCATTTTGAAAATAACAGTCGTCCTCCTCTCCCACTCGCTCAGGGAATTCTGCCAAAATAAAATCAACTATATCAAATGAGCACACAGTAGGGGAGGGTATGCAGATAACTCCGTTGGGGCTATGGATTCTCACTGGCAGCAAAGCAAGGTCTGTGACATTAGGGTGACTTCGTCGAGGCTATGGACGCTCGCTGGCAGTGGAGAAACACCGTGGAAAGTGAATAAGAGTAACTAGAGGGCCTAGTTCTAGTGAATGTCTTACTAGACTCTTGTCAAAGGGGGCATGATTCAGGGTTACAGGAAATGAAAGTGGAATAAAGGTTGAAAACCCCACAGGTAGGCCCAAATGCACCAACCAGGGAATTTCAAATGCAAGGATAAAAGAGGCTTTGATAAAAAACCAGTTAAGTTCTTAATCATATTTTATGTCACCTGAGCCTGAGCCTGAGGTAAGAACATAGATTCTATGTTCTCCCAGTAAGTCACCATTTGTTGAGCACTTAACACACCCTAAAAATCCTCCGTCAATTTTTTGTTTTGGGTACCACTTGATTGTTTGCACTTTTTGATTCGATTTCATTTCGAGAAAATGTTTTTTGTCATTTCTTATTCTCATGACTCTCATCACCTATTCAGGTTTGTTTGAAGTTATGAAACCCCATGAATTAAAATGATTTAACAACTGAATAAAGAATTGACAGCCGAACACTTCACCTGACACGCTCAAATTCGACATCAACAAAAGGAATCTTTTGTTTTGCGACAAGTCTTGCATCAGGTTATCGTCGATAGCCAATTCCCCTTCAACATTAGTAAAATATGAGGAGAATAGACGTTAACAAAGAAAGAAAAGATATCACTAATTGTTGATGCCCGATGTTCTTATTAGAATCAGGGAAAACCTAAAAGGATTGCAACAAACATTCTCAATGCGCTTAAGGATATTCCCGATCGCAGATCCCCGATGCGTCTTCGGCATAGAGAACTTTTCGAGGGAGCTAATCCGAAGAAAGCACTTGATAGGTTTATCGCCAATCTCTGACGCTATATACTTTTAGTCATTGGCAAGATAAGGTTTTTTTAGAACGAATAACTTAAGGAAGTCCCTACTCCGATTAGTACACACGAATTACTTCACCGGTCTTTAACGCCATGTGTCTTTACCAAATTGGAGAACCGTATGATCTAGTTTTACCCCGAGTTATTCTTGGTTCCCTGGGTCTGAGTCACACGTCCAAGTCATCTTTTCCACGACAACATTGTACGGTAAAATTGATTAGCATTAGAGCCTTTTTTCAAAAGTACATCAATGAAAAATTTCATAACACATCCCCGATCCACCCACTGAGAGAGTGAAACGATAGGACGTTTTAGCATTATATACGATCGGATTTTGAGAATTTAAGGAGTTAATTAATACCAAATATCACATTAGTTTCTACCTCGTGCGCCAATCAAAACAACCATTTAAAATCACTGATAGACCACATCACCTCCCATGCCTCCACCGTCAAGCCACGATGAATTTAAGTTGTAGATATTCGGTGGCAGATTTGTTAAAATTTCACTCATCACTCGAATTGAATGGCTGATGCGACATGGTAAGTTCTTCTATGTTTAAATTCTCTTGAGTCGTTGTAAATGAAATAATTATGTGCATAAGAGAGTTATGGAGAATCCAAAGGAAAAATAAAATCTACTCAAAGGTTGTATCGATCTCGTGATTGTCGAAATAACCAGGTTTTAACAAGATTCAGAGTTATGTATCCGAGTTTGTGAATTTTCTAGCTGTAATTCATATGTTTTTGTCTGGTTTTTTGTTTCATACAGTCTTTGAAAGTTTATTTTAGTTCTAGGAACAATGCCACCAAGAAATCCAACCACCATATGATCATCGAGGGAATCGAAGCTAAAAGAACCGGAGGTGGGCGAAGGCTCCCCTCGAGGGGATGAAAAATAATTAGAATACACTCCGAGGCCAGAACCAGTCATTAAGACAACAACAAAGAAGGTTTTCATTCAGCCTTCAGCCTTTGGAGATATAGAGGCAAGCACATGGTCCAAGATGGCACTCCCACATTGGGGAGAAATCTTTAACAAGATCAGTTGGGAGGAATACCCATAATATATCCCACACAGTGATCCATATGGAAGAGCGCTTGATGACGAGATGTTCCCGGACATCTGACTATCGTAGCTACATATGGTGGCAAGAAGAACCCCTGTTTTTCCTTGTATTGAATTCCTGAAGTGGCTCGTCGACCACACAAAAACACATAAATGTTTAATCAATGATGACAATGGTGGGTGTGTCAGAATGTTCCTGCCTTAATTGAGAAGTCATGTTTATGACCAGAGACAAAGTTTGTGTTTTATCAAAAGCGTGTGTGATTGGATCTGAAGAAGAATTATTTTTTATTTACATCTCATGAATGGATGTTGTAACGAGTAAGAATTTCTGAATCTGTTGATAAGTTATCTGATTCAATATATTTATAGTTCTTGTCTTTAATGATGAAAATTAAATTGTTGTGTTAATATGTAATTGATGATTAGAGTTAAGGAAACTATTTTTCTTTCCATCATTTATTGCATGTATGTTTTCTTCTACTAATTGTATCTTAGTCAATAATTGGAACACCAACAGGTTAATGGATTAGTAATAGGCTTGTGGTAGAGAATCATTGTTTGCATGCTAGAGTGAAAGGGTTATCCCAAGCTCAACCTTCTCCAGTAGTTAAGATTTCCCATTTTGTTACCTAGTTGGTTTATACCATGTTTTATATTGTATCGGTCCCACCTATAAGAGAAAATACAAAAAGAGAATGTTTGAACTGAAGGATGAGTTTTCAAAGGAAAACATAAATCCCATCGATTAATTGGCTGGATCGTGAGATCTAGAGAACCATTCCACTATTAAATGCTGCAGAGTCTAATTGGGCCTCGGTGGCAGGTTTGGTTCTTACTGTTGAGTTAAAGGGATTTAGGACCCCTCAACAGGCACATATGCCTTAAGAAACATAATGTATAAGAGCCACAAGTTTCCACTTATATCTCTCTTCTTCCATTATTCTCCCATTATGGAATGTGAATCATAGTATTTCCCAAGAATGAAAGGAATGAAACCCATCTTTGTGAATGTAAAATGCATCATGAATTTGTGGATTCGAGAGTTTGTATAAGCTTGTAGAAAGAAAAATGTTTTGGTGGAAGGTAGAAGAGGGATATCTATTGGTTTTGAGGAGAAATTTATGGTTGTCCAATAAGAAGAAAAGTAGGGATAAGATAAGACCCTATTACCCACATGTTTTTGTTGTTTTTTACTATACTTTGAGCCATAAACTATAATATCAAGTTTTCCCAAGTGGCAATCAATTGTTTGACTCTTATTTCATTCACCAAAGTAGTTGTTAGGATGGGTTTTGTATGGGACTATGTAGAAAATAAGGGAAATATATACACTAGCGTTGTGATTGGATGAGAGAAAGTGATACATGGATGATTGAAGGTTGGTTTAGGTGCCTACAGTACCATGTAGTGAGAGAATTGATTTATTGATGATGTAAAATACCCTAGCCTGCTAAAAACAAATTCAAATTCCCTTATGCAAATAAATTAAGCAAGGGTAGTAGGCCCAGTATTGTCCATGCATATAAAAAAAATTCTAAAATTCATGAATGCACTTAACCAAGACAACATATAACATTCATTAAACATTTATACACAATGGAATTAACCAATTGGTTGCATACAAAGGATGTTCCTCCTAGCCATAGGCTTGTTGTTCATTTTCTCTCAACAACAAGCCATCCCCGAGATGAGGCTATGAGTCCACAAGGAGGTCTGGCCCTCTTCATTTCCCACTCTCCACACTCAACAACCCAAAACCCCTCTTTCCCCTCAACCTACAAAACCCAAGGAATGGGATCCCCCATCTCTGTCATGAAGTCCCTCAGGCTTTCCCACTTCCCTCCATGGTTCCAGTGCACATAGTTGGCTAGGAAATCTCACAACATCCTTCTTAAGGCCCTTGATCAATTTTCCTCTACAAAAAATGCATTTTCAGGCACACAACCTCATTATTAGCATTAAATCACAACTCCACCAAGCTATTACACTAACCCAACCTAATTTTCAAAATCAAACTCAACCCAACAAGTTGTCTTTCCATGACTAGCATGGATAATTCTCTTTACCAACACCCAACTCCTCTCTTGCTACCCAAAATCAACATGTAAAAATTATCCCAAAACCCACTCGAATTTCCTTTTCTCTCATGCAAGCTTTGACTCTCACATTTCCCAAAAGGTGGTGGTACTTATCCCATGCTATCACAAATTAGTGAGATGACCTTTACCACCAACCACTCTTACATGCATTTAATATCTCTTTTGACAATTCTAATGGGATAAACATTAATATGAAATGTCTTGGATAAATAAGCATGTGGAAACCCCCCGGACCCCCTTTTATCGCCCTCTCTTGTGGAATCATAGAACCCCCATCGTTATCGTCCCTCTTGTATCACAGTCGAAGATTTATTTTTATTAATGATTTCACTATACATTTTTACATAGCTCACCCCTTTGAGCCCCCTATCTTGTGGAATCATATCCCCCCCATCATTATCGTCCCTCTTGTATCACAGTCAATGATTTATTTTTATTGATGATTTCAATATACATTTTTACATAGCTCGGCCCTTGGCCATATTAATCAATACATTCTCTTTGGCCCAAACATATTGGCTCACCAACATAAATCACATTTTCACAATTACATTATAATTTATGGGGATTAAAACTAGTGATGTTGCATCACCCCCCCCGCTTATTTTTTCACTATCCTCAGTGCACAAAACCATAAAAGTGTACATAGATATTACAATGCTAGACTCTCTTACCTTTAATTGACATATAGGATCTCTGGCCTACTATCACACAAGCATTCCAACCCAAAACATATATACATAGGCACCCCAACCAAGACCTATATACATAGGCATTTCGACCTAAAACCATACATAATGATTTCACATTTTATATTTCTTGCAATAATTCCAACCAAAAATCTCTCCTTACCCTCATTTTGCACAAACCATGTACCCCCTTCTCTACTCCATAGTCCCTCAGGCTGTACTTGTTGGAGATATTACACACCCACCTAGTATTCCTTTTCCAAGATTGATTATTCTATGTTGAGGTTGCTCTTATTTAGATATATTCTCCCCTATATGAGGTAACCCCTATTCAAAGATATTCTCCTCTATATGAGGGTGCCACACCCTCTTCAGTCATTACTTCTTTGCACCTCAGTTAGACTAGTGGAGTAGAGTCTTGCATGGAAACCTCAATATTATTTCCAAGTGTTGCATGCTCACCTTGGGATCATCACTAGGAGGATGAACTTAACTTGGGATAATCACGAGGGAGGCACCACACATGTGGATGCATGATATTCTCCTCACTCTACTTGTTATTATCCAGTTAATTGATGACTACATGGCCAGTTAACTAGGAGTAGGTGGCAGTTCACTCCCCTGTCTATTAGTGTGTGTTCACATCTCTCTAGATCACTAATATGGTGCATTAGTTCAACCATGTAGAGTATATCATGTGTATTTTTCCATTCTCTCATTTGGTTAGTAAAATTATTTATTCTTTCTCTCCATCTCTTCTCTCTCTCTATTAATTTTGCAAGCTTTGTGTGAATTGTTGCTAGCTAGATTCTATGTGCAATTTTCAACCAAATTATACATGGTATCAGAGCCCACATGTTTCTAGGAAGAAGGTGCACAGAAAATCATTTCCAGGTACATAAGATTGAAGCAATCAAAAATATTGGAATTTTCACTGTTAGATATTCTTATGACACACAATTACTTCTAATGGAAGTTGTAAATCCTTCTTCTTCTCAGAGGAATATGCTTATATTGAATAACCATGGAAATAGAAACTGAACCCACATAAACAATCGATAAATACAAATACTTCAACCACATGGATGAGGCCTATGGTCTCATTTACATGTCCATCTCTCCCACATTGTTGTTTCATATTGAATGTTCCACAACTCCAAATGCGGTTTGGACAACCCTGGAAGGTCTCTTTGGAAAAAAATACGTGATGCACGACCACATGCTCAAGATTGAGTTAAATTCATTAGAGATAAGCATTTTTGAGAATATACGAGACTTATCCATGAAGTTCAAATCCTTACTGCTTCAATTAAAAGGATGTGTGATCAATAAATAAAAGAAAGAAAATCAATTGATTATTCCTATTCTATCAAAGTTGGGTCTGGAACATGCCTTATTTATCTCCCTATTTCATATAGTAAGTATTACATCATGTGAAACCAGGACAATTCCCACATTGGACATATTCATTGAGTCTGTGATGCATGAGAAATACAAGCTCATCAAAATGGGATCAATCAAGAGCTCCAAAGTGCATGTAGTTTTTGTGCATGAGAGCAGCAAGTCCAACTCAAAATCCAAATAGAAAGGAAAGGGAAAGAAGGATATAGATCCAAGAAAGGGGGGAAATGTCTAACCTTCCAATGACTCTTCTAGCTCAAAAGAAGGAAAGGAAAAGCAAGGGAAGACAAAGTGCAATTATTGGAATCGTAGCTACCATCTTGAATAATCTTGCATGAAGAAAAACATAGACCTCATGGCCCATACACTCAAGTAGAACAATATTGAGGACCACATTCCTGAGAATTCCAAGAAGAAGTCGAGAGACAGGGCACCAAAAAACCAAGGTAATGCACATGATTTAATTGTAATTATTTCTTGTCTCGATGCATGGATTATCAATTCAGGAGCATATTATCACATGGAAGCCACAAAATATGTCCTTTCATATTTAACTGCATGCATGGGTCCTCCCATTCTCATGGGTGATTATTCCATAGTAAAAGTCACTAGACAAGGGAGAGTAGATCTCCAAAATGGAAGTTTTTATAATGTCTTGAACATTCTGAAACTCTCCATAAATATACACTCTACCCACCAAATAACACATACAAGCACAAGGAAAAGGGTGGAATTCACACTAGATTTTGTGACCATATATGACATGGAAGACATCTCTGAGATTATTGTACACATTTTCCAAATTTATTGCTAAATCAGATTCCACATTGCTACTAAATCATGCCAATGATGGTAGTATGTTTTGGCAAAAATTATTTGGTCACTTAAATTTCAGGTACATGTAGAAACTCGACAAATAGTGAATCTTCAAAGGTTGTCGAACATACATTTTTCTGAAGAAGTTTGTCAAGGATGTGTTCTTGGAAACCATTCATAAGAGAAATTTGAGAAAGGGAAGGCTTGGAGGGCCTCATCTCCCTTGGAGCTTGTTCACAATGATCTCATGGGTCCTTTCCCTCATTATTCCATAAGTAAGGCCATATATGTGTTGAATTTCATTGATGATTGGTCTTGGTACACGTGGGTGTACTTTCTCAGGAAAAAATCCAAAGCATTTGAGCATCTCAAGGATTTCAAAGGTCATGCAAAAAATCAATTCAGGAATGTGATCATGATCCTCTGCACAAATAATGTGGGGGAGTATGTAAATAAATATGTACAACATCTTTGTGATGAGGAAGGTATATAGTTACATCATACAATTCCATACACTCCACAACAAAACATGGTAGTTGAGATGAAGAATTGATCTCTCAAAGAGATGGCTAGTTTCATGTTGCATGTGAGGTCCCTTCCCTCCAAATTATGGAATGAAGCATTCAACTATGCCACTTATATAAATAATATATCTTCTCACAAATATGTAAAGGACATGCCACCTTTGAATCCTGGAGCGACATCAAACTGAAAGTCACCTACTTTTGAATCTTTGGATCACATACCTTCATAAAAGAGGAGGGCATTGGATCGTCAAAGCACAAAATACATCGTTGTGGGTTACTTCAAAGGTGTGAATAGATATATACTAATATATCCTTCAATGGAAAAGCTCATCATTGACAGGAGTGTCCAATTTGAAGAAAGTCCCATGCATGCACCTCAGGAGCCACATATAGAGACTTATGTACTTCCTTTTGTACCAAACATCCGAGATGATGCATCCTCTAATTCATATAATATTTTAGATCTAATTTCAGAATCATATTTGGAAGATGATGATAATGCATGTGAAGATTCAGATGAAAGACCCAAATGGGTACAATCCACCTTATAGCCAACATGTGCTTTTGTGTGGGATCCATCAGATATAAGGAGGACGATATCCCAATTTGAAGAGGAACCACATGCACTTACAACTACAAAACCAATAATTTCCCTACATTGCTACATGGTTCTAGATTCAAACTCTCAAAACTATGCAGAGGTTGAAGGGAATCCCTTGTGGAAAACAACTATGACGGAGGATTAAATCTCCCTCATCAATAACTAGACTTGGGACTTGGTTCTACTTCCATCAGATTGAAAGCTTGTTAGATGCAAAAGGGTCTATAGGACCAAGAAAGAAACAAATGGACATGTGAGAAGATACAAGGAAATATTCATTGCCAAAGGATTTCAACAAGTCCAAGGGATTGAATATGATGAGACATTTTCTCCAGTAGAAAAAATGGACTCCATTTGGTTGACCCTCGCCATTGTTGTAGCGAGAGGGTGGAAAGTTCACCATATAGACATGAAGAATGCCTTTCTTCATGGTGATCTCTTAGAAGATATCTACATGGAGCAACCTCAGGGTTATGTATAAAATTCATCTCTAGTTTTCTGACTCAAAATTCACTTTATGGCCTCTAGTAGGCTCCTAGAGAATGGTATGCTAAAATGGAATCATACTTCCTCACTCTTTCATTATATGTAAATACGATCTTAATGTTTATATGCTGATAATTTATGACTCTTTGTTGATAATAGTGCAATATGTAGATGATATATTGATCACAAGTAGTTCAGTCTCAACAATTGTTGCAGTCAAATACTTTTTGCATGATAGGTTTTCTATGATCAACATGGGTCCACTTCATAGATGATTTTAAGGGATAAATTTCCATGTTTTTTCCCAAAAAACAATTCGCCAATTTCATTTTTTTCTAAAAACGATTCTCCCAAATTCCATAGAATAAAATTATTTTACCTTAAGAATCGCCAAAATTTTATAGAAACTATATAAAATCCCTAGAAATTTGAATATTTTTACAAAACTATTGCCAAACATTTTACATTTTGCATATTAATGGCTAGTAATATTATCCCACATTTCTACATTTTAATATAAATTTCCATCCTTAAAATTATCCCTGGTCCACTTCACTTTTTTATTGATCTTGAAGTTAGACATGATGCTTCTAGCATCAAGTTGTATCAAACAAAGTATGCCAAGTATCTCTTGGTATGATTCAATGTGATTGATTGCAATCCTGCAACCACACCATTCTTATTCAGGGTCAAGCTCTAGGATGGCAGGGATACACCATTGGTGGATTGCACCAAGTATATACAACTAGTGGGGATCCTTCTTTACCTCACTCACTCCTATCCAGATCTCTCATATGTAGTGGTCATGGTTTCCAGGTACATGCGCAAGTCACATGAGCTTCAATGGAAAGTTTCCAAGTGCATCCTCAGATATGTTTAGGGTACCATCAATCATGTGATTCACTATGCAACATGTTGTACACTGGATCTCATGGGCTATATAGATTTATATTGGGATGGCGATAGCATAGATTGCAAGTCCACCTCGAGGTACGTTCTTAGTTTGGGATTCAACCCCATCTGGTGGTCGAGTAATGTAAGTTTTAAACGTGCGAAGTAAAGCAATGCATATAGATTCTTAAGCAAAACAAAAATTAATCAATGGCTCATTCACATAGTAGACAGAGATTTATACCAGAAACCCTCAACTGGGGAAAACCTTATATTCATTATATTTAATTTCACCATTCACCATACATTATATACAATGTTTTTAGGTATTCTGTAGATACCAAAACCCTAATCCCTTAATTCAAGATTAATTTAGAAAACTGCTAAAAATAGCAAAATCTGCTAATCTTGGACGCAGTTGTAGAATCTGACACGCCCACACACACACATGCAAAGAATATAACACATACTCAACAAGTAAAAAGTAATCAATGATTTATTTATCATCAATAGAGGTTGAGTATAGAGGAGCGGTCAACATTACCATTCAAGCACTTTGGATACAAAACTTCCTCACTGAGTTTGGTATCTAGTTCCATTGTCGAACTGTCATCCAGTGTGAAAATCAGAGCACACTGAAATTTTGTAGAGATACAGTGCAATGACAGAGAAAAAACACATCGAGATCCACATGCATTACATCAGAGAGTTGGTTCATGATGGAATCATCAAATTTCAATACTATCCTTCCTCTAAACAATCAACTAACATCTTCACCAAGACTTTCATTGAGCAAAAATTCCACTTTCTACGTGACCTTCTCGAAGTGAAGGACACAACTGCTTAGCAATTGTCTTTCTTTTTCACCATTGTACTTTGAAGGGGAGTTTTCCAATGAGGTTTTAACTCTTTCCTCTTCTTCAATGTTCATTCATTAGATACATTGTAAAATGGGTACCTAACATGGCTTCTTTCCAAGACCCATTCTTAATTTACTCCATAGTAGTGTTTAGGGGGGGTGTTGGATATATTACACACCCACCTAGTATTCATTTTCCTAGGTTGATTAGTCTATTTTAAGGGTACCCCTAGTCATATATATTATCCCCTAGATGATAATATTCTCTCATAGATGAAGGTGCCACACCCTCTTCAGTCATTACTAATTACACTTCAGTTATACTAGTGGAGTAGAGTCTTACATGGAAACCTCAGTGTTATAACCAAGTGTTGCATGCTCAGCTTGGGACTATCACTATGCGGGTCCACTTACCTTGGAATCATCACCAGGAAGGTGCAACATATGTGTATGCATGAGATTATCCTCACTCCACTTATTACTATCTAGTTAATCACTAAATGCGTGGCCAGTTAACTAGGACTAGGTGGGAGTTCACTCACGTGTCTATCACTATCAGTTTGTATTCATATCTCTCTAGATCACTACTATGGCATATTAGTTCAACCATGTGTTGAGAACTTAACACACCCTTCAAAACAATTTAGAAATTTTTGAGTACCACTTTCACTTTCAATTTGATTCTCATTTTTTTTCTTTTTTTCTTTTCTTCCTTAATTACTTTAGACTATGTTGTGTTTGATTGCTTTTATATTATTTTCTTTTGTTTGTTATTTTCTTTAATTGTTTATTGAACCATAGCATAGCCTAAGATTGATGAAAATCATAAATAAGCAACACACATATCTAAGAGAGATTGACTAACTGAAAGAAGGCATAACACACAAGGACTTAAACATATAGTGTTTTTGAAACTTCCGATGAAAGCATCAAGTCGTGTGTATTAGTAAAGAAGGAATGATAACCATGAAAAAGGGCATGGCCCAACAGTGTTTTGTAACAAGTGTTTATTGGTTCATCATCATTGAGTGTAATATGATGGTAATGTGCACGAAAAAGAGTTTGGCCTAGCTCCTGATACGACCATCGAGCCTCGATCTAAATCTCAAAGTAAAGGGGTAATAGAACCTTATGAAAACATCGAAACAATATAGATTCAAGAGCCATACTCACTATATGATTAAGAAAAAAAAAACAATCTTAGTCATCCAACTTGTCAACAAAGAAAGGTTCCCTAGATATTATCTTGTATTCCATGTAAGATGCCACCTTGATTTCCGTACAAACCATGATACCTTCCGTACTGCTCACATCAATACATCATGTCAGCTTGCCATACCAACTTGGTGGGTATGTCACTGGCCACATGGACGATTTTTCACCATCCATACTTCCACATTTGGATTCCATATCATCTCCAATATGTTCCCCGTTACCACAACATCCTTTTCACTGGTCACCACATCACATGCCACGTCGTCAACATATGGATGACTATCGATGATCGATGGGGTTTGTGAGTTGTTTTGGTGCTTTCACACTCATACTTTCCGATGCTAATGAACTCATCGAGCGTCAGCTGGATCAATTGAACTTTTCCCATATTCACACAACATTTTTCCCCGATGGTCAATGAATTTTGCAAGACCAAACCAATATTAATCATCAGATAAAAAGGGAAATCTGATTCGAACCGTTCAAATGTTATACTTACGAGTTTCCATTCCTCGTAGTTCTAGTGGGTCCCTTGACATATTATCAGAACACTCTACCAATTGAACGTCGACACATCATTAGTTTTATTCCTATCCACCATGTCGACCATCTAGTCATCAACACACATGAAAATCCCACGACACTATTATACGATTTCAGATGTTTATGGTTGGATCACAGTTCATGTTAATTCATGAATGAGTTGTTCATATCTCCCGAACCCAATGATTCTGAAGCACGCCAAAAGAAACACCTTTGAAAATATCCAATGATTTTATTTTTAATCAAGTTTTTAAGATCCATGCATTATCATTCTTGTTTCCTTTGAAATTGTATTGCAGGTACAATGCCTCCCAGAAGAGCCCATGCGTTGAGAAATCCCAAGAATCCTAGAACCAAGTTAGGGGATATTGAGGCTAGTTCCAATTATGTGCCCATGCAAATAGAAGATACCTCTACGTCAAAGGGCACATAACCTCTCATCGGGCTCTCGCCTAAGAAGATTGCAACATTGATGCCATTATTTGGGGACACAAATCCATGTACAAGATGTGGAGGAACCACCCAGGTACCAATTCCATCATGGAATGATTTATTTATAAAGTTCAAGGACCAATAATACCCTAGGTCAACCCCCACAGTAACCTATAATTGAGAGAAGTAGATGATGCAGTTTTCCCATTAATTAGGAAGTCTAGGTTATACTCTATAGCCTCAAGGGATTCGTTCATGCAATTTGTGGAAATGGCAGAATGGGTTATCAGTCACACTGATGCCCATAACTGTAGGATTTTCAATGATAAGGGAGAATGCATTGCATTGGTTCTTTTCTCCCTCAAGACATCAATATGTATTATAAATTCCCAAATCCAAATGAGTCCCTTACTAAGGATTTTTTGATTACCTTTTATGATAAATATGACACTAGAAAAATACTTGGAAACTGGTGGAAGGAGAACAAAAAGTTTGTTAACCAATCCTCAGGGAGATATGTTATCACCGGGCTAAGTAAGCCTTACATGTATTCCATGGTTCTTCTATATAGACTGTATGGGGAGAAAGATTTTTCCCAATTTTCTAAATCTTGGTTTCCTTTGGATTACCATGTAGTTATGTGGGGGAAAATGTTTAATTAGGGAGATATCATCTCAAATCAATTCAGCCTCAACATTGGTCAAGCCCAGTCACCACATCCAAGCACTCCTCCTACATTTCACATGGTATAATTCCTTCTAGATGTATTATGTTCCCAAAATACCTTCCCATGTCTTTCACTCAACTAGAAGATCACCAAGCCTCCAATACATGTGTATTTTAGTATTTCATGGTAAAGCAAGTAAAAAATATTTTACTCCCATATTTGTGGCTTTTTCATGGCCATAATCTACTTTCTAATATTTGGGCAAGAATGCCTTAGGTTGTCTAAGCAAGCCTAATTGTTTTGGCATGCATAGGCAATTGGTATTTGGAGGAAAATCACACTTATATTTGGATTTATGGAGCCAATAGTCCACCTCACCTATTACCCATTTATGTACCTAATAGGCCTGTAGTTGGAGAAATATGTTATCAGTCTATAATGCAAGGGTTCAATGCCTCTCTGGTGAAGGAAAAGAAGACATCGTTCATCAATTATGGCCTCCAAGTTGGATATTATGTAGTGATAGATTCAAAGCATGCCAAGAAACAAGGATATGTTCATTTAGAGTATAGGTTCATGACTATAAGATTGAGAAAGCATGATCCTAAGGGTTTGGTACTCAAGCATGCTGAAAAGGTATCCCTAAGTTGGCCATATGGTCATGAGAAATGAAAATAAGAACTCTTCATTGAGGATGCGTAGGATTGGATAGAGGTAGAGAAGTGAAAATCTAACCCCAAGATAACTTACTTTTCCTCCTTGTCTCTTTAAGAGAAGATCATAATGGTTAATCAAGGAGCTTCTTCTAGCAAAGAAGTTGACAAAGAGAAAAAGGAAGAGGAAGAGAGACTTAAAGCAGAAAAATAGAAATATGTCTTGCAAGAGGAACAAGAAAGGATTCTTAAGGAAAAAAAACAAGAGAGGGAGTTGCAAGAGGAACAAAGAAAAATGGACGAGGAAGATGTTGATTAGCAATTGTTGATAGTGTTAGACAATTGGCTTAGGTTGATGGACAATTGGTATGGATTGTTGGTTATCATTGATTTCAACTATTGGAGAGTGATATTGTAGATTGATTTCAACCATTGGAGAGTGATATTGTAGATTGATTTCAACCCTTGGAGAAAGTTCGGTAGAGAATTTCAGTAGCACAAAGGTTTGGGTAATGGACCCAAGTTTGTTTTATATATAACAATATGAGTTTTAATATATTTGAAGGTAAAACTATTCTACATGGATAGTACATGTCATGCCATTTCTGGTGGTATGTGGAACGCCACATAATTCCTCACGGTTAGAGAGTTATGGCCATGTGAAGTTGGAGAACCTAGGTTTGGGTAATGGACCCAAGTTTGTTTTATGGATAATGGTATGAGTTTTGATATATTTGAAGGAAAGACTATTCTAGATGGATAGTACATGTCATTCCATTTCCAGTGGTATGTGGAACGTCACATAACTCCTCACGGTTAGATAGTTATGGCCATGTGAAGTTGGAGAACCCTCATGAGTCATCTAGAAGCCCCCAAAAGTCAAAGTAGTCAAAGTGTTTGCAAAGAATAAATTATTTAAATAATAAAGTGAAGTGATGAGTGTACTATAAATCAAAGTGGATAAATTTTTATTTATTTAAATAATAAAGTTAATGGAGGAATTACTAAGGTTTACAAGTGGTTAGAAGTGGGTTAACCCTAAAATAAGGAAAGTGGGTTAAGATGGTTAAAAGGTAACCCCTTGAGGAAGTTACATGAAAGTATAAATAACAGGAAAGGTTCTCTCATTTTTATTACACTTGAAAATATTGAATATCTACAGGTGACTTAGGTAACCAAAGGATATTTAAGCCTAATTTCAGAGGGAAGGTGAAGTAAAGAAGGCCACAATTCAAGGGAGGAAAAATTCTTTTGATGATGCTTTCTAAGGTATGTTATTTACAGGTCATCTCACCATTTTCACAATAAATTTTTTCTAGAATGATTCAGACCATGAAATTGAGAGGGCATTGAGGAAAATCTTTGGTACAAATTTCATCTTGTGGGTCATTTTATTTTTGGAGTTACACTCCGTGGAAAATAGGGTTTGTGGCTAGTCCTAAAACTAGTCTAAAACAAGTGTTTCAGGTAAAAACATCATAACTTCTTCATAACAAATCCAAATTATGTAAGACCAAATGTGTTGGTTAGAGTACAATCTGTAGTATTCTGTGTACAATTTTCATATCCACACACCACATATTTCGTGTGGGGCACGCTCTACAAGTTCGCTCTCTAGAATAAGCCTGAATTCAACAAGGTATGTCATTTTTGCTATAACTCATTTTCTGAGAGGTTCCAAGTAATGACACTTGGATGAATTAACAAACTGAAGAAAATTGTGTACTATTTTCAGATCTTTATTCATTACAGGTACATAGTTATGATTATTTCAAATTAGGGTTGTTGACTAGTCCAAAACTAGTCATGTGAGACTAAAGTAAAGTTTGATGAAAATGCTAGTCTCTTGTCATTAAAGTTATGGAAGGTTTGTAGGTATGTGATCATATACACCAGGTCTATTACAGAGTTACAAATCAGATTTGGATGATGAAATTTATGAGGG
>ML854677.1:26124-50766 GCA_009831015.1 Picea engelmannii | reverse complement strand
TTTCCTTTCTGCAAATAGTATAGAAATTCTTTCTGCAAAAGTAAATTAGAAAGTTAGATTAGAGTAGGCAATCCAGGGTTCTTATACATTCATCAGTTTAGATTGCAATTGTGATTTCAAATCTGTAGAACTCCAGCTGTATCAGCATAACTGTGTTAATGATAATGTTTTTTTTTTTTTTTTTAAACTTCCCTACTACAATTAGATTAGAGATGCTTTCATAATCTAGCATAGATTGTGCACAATTATCTGGAAATAACATACTTCCCTGGGTTGACAATTTATATTGAACACTTTGATTTTCTATTCAATTAGACAATTAAAGTGCCCAACAACATGTTGGGTACAAGTTGGGACATACAGTTGATGATGTTGGTATATCTTGATGAGTTATAGTTGATGTGTAGTTGACACGTGATTGGTACATGCTTGATACATTGTTGGAGACACTTGCTGGTAGTATTGTTGTCACTTGGTCTATGGATGATTTGGCATAATACATATAGTTGTTGTTGTGAGTAGTCCTGGTTGATGCACATCTTGGTGATATTATGCATATGGTTGAGTGGTTTTGGTAAGTAGATCTGATTTGGTTGATGAGATTACAGCGACAGGTTTTGAGTATCAGGTTTACAGTGACAATTTGACAGAAGTAGAGAGAGTGATAGTGAAACGAGGTGAGTTTGTGGTAGTCCGCGAGTTGCAGTGAGGATAGATGTGGACATCCGTGAGTTTTAGTTAAGAAGGGTGTGGATACCCGCGTGTTGCAGTACAAATAGGTCGCAGATTTATTGCTACAGGAAAATCCCCCTGCAGACAAGTTGATTTCCTCTTGAACCCTAAATCTCTAAGATCAAGACAGAAAGGTGCTAACTTTGGTCACTGGCATCCTTTTAAACCTAGCTAAGTCAATCAAAATAGAGAAAAGGAAGAAGGTTTACCTTTTTACGATGTTTGTCCTTGCCTAGTCCAAGTTGAGCCTTGATCCCAAATCTCTTCAACAAGTCCTGCAATCCAATAACAACAAAGACAAAACAACTTCCTATTATACCATGATTAATTCAAAACTAGATCTATCTATCAAAGACAAGTTCATGTAGGCATACACAACCTTGAAAGAAACAGGCCAAACACATGTATTAATGAGAGCTCGATAACAATACTTACAGACCTTTGACGAAGTTGCAGCAACCTTTTCCAGCTCTCCTTGTCCAGCCCCTTGCTCAAATAATCCACAATCAAAATGACTATGCCTCGCTGATTATCTCCCTTATGAGATCACAAGTTTGATGCCTTCGATGTCCTCAATACCACTTCTCATGAGATCATAAGTTAAGTATCTCTCAAACTCCATATTTTTCACCATGAGAAGGCCTCCTTATATAAGCTTGGAGAGACCCAACCACCTTAGAGATTCTTGGGATAGGTTGAGGATCCTTCTCCATCAGTTGTGGATCTTCCCTAAGATCCAGCCTTGACCTCATATTTGAATCCAACCAACTCCAGAGATGAGGGGGATTTTTCCTTGATTTTCCTCAACTGCCCAAGATTTCCTCAAACAACCCAACACTCCCTCAGAATGGGGCACAGAGTGTTGCAAATCTTCCCAAAAGAAGGGTAGGAAGCGCTGGCACTCCCTGATAGTGGGTAGGGGAGGCCTGCCCAAAATTTCCTTAAAAAATCCCAGCGCTCCCCCAGAAGGGTGCATAGATTGCTGGAACGCTCCCCCAAAGAAGGGTAAGGAGCGCTGGCACTCCCTGACAGTGGGTAGGGGAGCGCTGGCCTTCAAAATTCATTTTTAAGTGGGTTTTTTCATGGCAAAAGCTTTGTACTCTTCATCAGATGATTTCTGCTTCTTAAACCAGTCTTTGAGGGTGTCTTCAAGTGTTCGTTGTGATGTCATTCAAGACACGACATAAGAAAGATGACTGTATGATTTCTGCGACACTTGCGACACTTGTAATGATGACAAAAGGTCATCATTGAAATGAGTAATTTTGATGTGTAACAGATTGCCCCCCAAAGTGTGAAGTTAGAAGACAGAAACCGATGATTGAAGTACTTTGTAGATTTTTTTGAGCAAGGGTATGGATGCAGAGAACCTGGTAGAAGCTACACACAACCATCAAACAAATATTATGACATGTTTCAAACCCAAGGCAGGCATACCTATGCTTGGGTGATAAAAGACTTGCAAGGTATGGCCTCCATAAGATATACTGCGGATCCATAATTGTATTAACAAAAAGGTATAGCCACCCAAGATACAATGTGGATCTATACTTCCATGACATGAATTGATCGTAGCCACGAAAAATACACAGTGGATCTACGAGATGACAAGACATAGCCATAGACCAATACAAAGTGGATCTATGTGCTAGTATATGTGCCAATATTCAAGAGAAACTTCGTCGCAACCTGGGAAAAGTACATACCAGAGTGATCACTCAACCCAGGGTCTTCTTACCGATCCTGATGCAATACAAGTCTAACCATGTGAATAGATGTCCTGATGTCGAACATGGCAGAAACCACTTGATTACCGGTCAATGAGGTAAACCGTTAACAAGCGCGAGGGAAATCACCATTGATGTCAATGATTCCCAAGGTCCATAGTACATTCCAACGAATGTGAACAAATGAGCTAAAGTCGAACATCCATGGAATCATCCGATTAGGGGTCAATGATGTAAACCCACTCTCGAAAGCGAGGAGGCCTGCCATTGAGGCATGTAGGTCCCAAGGTACTAACTGGTTTCTAAGTCTAGTTCTCGGATAATGTATTGAAGTCGACAGGAACAAACTCGTCGCAGGAGAGCCTTGATGTATCCCCCATCAATGACACGAAACTGACACAGAGATGTAAATTGGTAGATCAAATGAACATGGACTGACACAGATATTGAAACAAGATATTTGTGATGGCTGACTCTCGAGGTAGATACTTCCCTTGAACACTGAGGCACAACAACATAAACATGACATGGACCAAAACATGATGATGCAGTGGATACTGTGACTTTCGTCAGGTGACCCAAAGGAGTAAAGAAACTCAGAGGATTGGTTCAGTGCAGAGGTTCAACAAATGAAAATGTGTGAAAAGACAAAGTGTCGTGTTCAAGGGCGACTATAAGAGTGACTTGTGATGTTTTCAAAAACTGTTTGGCTTTTTTCCTTCAATTTTTTCCCACATCCAGATAGACGAGTACCTATTTTTAATTTTAACGAGCTTGAGGAGGGTAACACATGCTCGATATAAGTCACCTTTGGTTAGTCGCTCTTCCTTTGTTTAACGAACTAGAAGAAGTAAGGGTTCGGTCCCATATGGGTCCTTCAATGTGTGATTTTAATGAGTCCAGAGAAGGAAAACTCAGTGGTTTTTCATATTTAGAGAGTCTGAAAAGAACTTAAAGGCGACTCCAAGGTTGTCCTTTTTCGTAATATTAGTCTCACAAGGCCGAAAAAGAGATAAACTACCACTAGAAAGATGCCCTTTCAAACCTTTTAACGAGTGTGAAAAGAAGCAAGATCACTTGAAAATCTTTTCATGTTTAGAGAGTCTGAAAAGAGCTTAAAGGAGACTCCAAGGGGTTCCTTTTTTGTATAATCTTTATGAGTCCGAAAATGAGATAAAAGTATACTCGGTTATATTCTCATGTTTTTTCGAGCACGAGAAAGAACATAAATTCCCAACATAAATTCCAAAGGTTGGGATACCCATGGATGGTCGGTACTCTGCCCCCAGCTTGAAAAGCTAGTGGCATAACTCCAAAATGATAATCAAAGGCTGGAGACATGCCCCCCAAGCTTCAATACATTCACCGACTTTGAGGTTCTCACCAAATTCTCTACTAGATGGAGAAAAAGGATACAGGTGGATGAAAAGAAGTTAAAATACGAGACCTAACGAAAGACTCGACTTGGTATGAGAGGTTATTGTTTCATTTTTTTAACGAGCTTTTCACAGGAAAATAAATATGCTCAAGGCTCCGGGTTCAATCCCCAGATCTTTGTTTCATTTTTAAACGAGCTTGCTACAGAGAGAAAAAACTATGCTCATGACCTCTATTTCATTTTTTAACGAGCTTGCCACAGAGAATAGAAACTATGCTCATGACTTCTTCTTGATCATGGCTTCCAAGAGGATAATGTTTTGTAAGGAAACCATGTCAAGGGACAAAACTTGGTCATGGCTTCCAAGAGATCTTCATTGGATGGAAGAACAATGCTCTGGAAGGAACACATGTTGAGGGCTGCGACAGGGGTAAGGAGACCAGGCTCCAATAGCCCTACCGAAGAGATCACCATGTCAACTACTAGATCTAAGTCATCAGAAGTTGAAGTAATGGGAGAAAACACCACATAATTGACCTGTGGCAGAGGTGATAACGACTGCATATAAGACCCGCTTAGGGAGGTCATTGGGTTGATGTTCAAGTCAGGGCCAACGAACGAAGGTTGATCAATAGTCATTATTCTTCCATCGTGAGGGAAATATATCACATGAAAGAGAGTGGACACAATAGCTTTCATGGCATAGACATAATCTCGCCCAAGGAGTAAATCAAAATCCAAGGGGTCCTAGACTACCATAACATCAATAAAGACAGTTTTCCCCTCCAAAGTTACGGGAAACTGAGGAAGGATCCCTAAAGGGTGATTGTTTCTTCTGTTAAAAGCAAACAGAGTCTGGGTAATCGACACAAGCTGAGGATATAACCCAAAGCTTTCCAAGCAATAGAGGACAAAATACTAACAGACGAACCTTCATCTATCAACGCATGAGAAACGTCTCGACCATAAACCTGTACTGTAATATTGAAGGGAATGTGAGATGAATATGAGATCTAGTTAGCACACCCCAATAAAAAAGGATGGCCTCATTACTTGCAGGGGGTTTTGGAGGAGAGGGAGGAATTCCCCCTAGCAAGGTAGATTCTGTATCAACGAGAAAAACGTGGGAAAAATCGGGTTTACTCTCTAGCGAGAGAGTAGGATCGATTGATAACGACATCAAATCGACCACTTGGGTTTCATTCTCCAAGGGGAGAATGGGGTCGACAAGTGGAAACATATCGATCGTTTGGGTTGCACTCTCTAACGGGAGAGCATGATCGACCACAGATGGGATTAGATCAACCACTTTGTCAACTAGTTCAACTAAGGACGTGACCAGATTGACGACATGGTCAACCAGACTGACCAATAAAGGGACCAGAGCAACCACTTTGGCACTCGTCAGAGGAGGAGTGGGATTGACCACATTGGCAGTCTTCAAATGAAGGGTGGGATTGACCAATCATGGGACTGGATTAGTCACTTGGGTTTCACTTTTCAGATGAAAAGTGGGGCTAATCGATGATGGATCTGGATCAACCACTTTGGTTAGTGGTTCAACCAAGGATGAAACTAGATTGACCACCTGAGCAACCGGATTGACCAGGGATGGAACTGGAGCAACCACTTCATCAACTAACGATGGGTTGGGGGAAATCTTACGATAACCAGTTGGAATTTGAAGCTTTTCCAAAAGAGAAGAAGCCTCGTCCATACGAGGAGAAAGGTGAGAATATGATCACCTTCGCATAACGTACAAAGAAATTTGACAGTTGTCTTCTTCTTACCAACCTTAATGTCACTAGTTGACGGGGCATCATGAGCATGTCTAGCAGGGGCCGATGACGTGGAGGACCACATTTCTAAGACCTTGGGAAGACCAGAGCAATCCCTTAGAAAGTGCTCACCCTTACAAAGATTGCAAGGGAATTTGGGTTTCAGATTCTTTGTTTTAATCTTGTCGACCTCATCAATGTTCCCAATACGATTAACAATAGTTGGTTGTGTGGATCCAACATCTGATATGGTCGGAGACTTGGTCCTTTTCGGGTTCTTCTTCTTCTTCTCTTTCCATTTCTTCTTCTTCTTATCAACCTGGCTACTTGATTTAGAGATTTCACTAGGCGAAGAAGGAGAAAAGGAAGGAGACTTCATGGGTGAAGAAGGATAAAAGTCAACATGAGGTTGATGTGTGGATGTTGTACTTACATCTGGAGCATTAGGTGCACTTGAAGCACTAGGAAGATTCGAGATCACCAGAGTGGGGAACCACCAAACCGATAATTCGATGGTGAGTCCCAGAAGACTTAGTGTGGCAATGTACGGAGGACCAATGTTTTGAAAAGAAGGAAAGGTGAAAGGTTCCCTGAGACAAGGGGTTCCTCCATTGGTACTCTCAGGATTTGATGCCATTAACACTGACTCGACCTAAGGTGCACTAAGTAAAACAAACAACACATGCTATGAATCTAGGAAGAAAACAATCAAACAAAACTTCCCACGATGAAACCACTAGTTGATGATGATATCCAATGTCGCGAGATTAATATAGGAAGAGGCTAGGATAGAGAGGGTGGATAAGTTACATTGGTGACCTGCTTAATGGACTTACACCTTGGTGCAAGCTTCCACGGAGTAATTGTGGATTTACCCTCCAAGGAGCTCGAGTGAGTTTGACCAACGTCTGTTCCAGGTATATTGAGACTTCCCTTCACCGTCACCTTGTGTAAGACCCTGAAGATTATGGCTACTAAGGTCACCAACTCACAGTCAGCGCCTGGGCGGTTACAGTCAACAATCCAGTTCGTATGTATGGGCATGATAACAAGTCTGAAATCCTTCAAGATAACTAAGGACAAGTGGACCGGTAGAACTCTAGAGGACCCCAAACGGATTCAGAGTTCACAAAGCACCGAGACCAAATGAAGACAATTGAACTTCAAGAAGAACCCCCAATATACGATCTAACTACCACGAACAGGTAAACCACAGAGGGATAATCTCTGTAACTCTCCCGAACACAACCTCGTGCATAACCCCTTTGTGAGAGGGGGATCCCAGAAAGCTTATATGAAAATTGGATTTTCTCTCCCTATTGCAAGATGCTAAGTTTGTTTGACAACTTTGGAAAGTTATCCTTTCAACATGTTCCAAAGCCCTACACCTTACGCTAATGTAGGTTTGCTAACAGAAAATGTAAAAATGTTTGATAAATTTTAGATTAACGCTTGATTTTAAGGCTGTTGTTTACTCAAGAGGAAAATGGAGTGGACTAAATGACGTTTTGATCGATTCTAAACAATGCAAAGAAATGCGAATGCAAATATTTCACTTCGATGAAAACTATATTACGAGAAGGAGAAAACTTTTATCATTCCCAGATGCACAATGTCCCAAAATTCCAAAAACTATGCAATTCTGCTACTTCAAATGCAATCTAGTTTCACTACCTGAAAGCAAGAATGCATTTATCTTCTTTGTTTGATTCTACTATATAAAAAAATTAAATACAAATCTTTCAATGCTCTGCAACTTTCAATAAGAAGAAAGAGTCATATGTAGATGCAAAAGACACAAAGCGACAAAGGTTTCAAACAAAGAATGCACTCAAAGCAATGAGAACTAAAAGAAAACAAGTAGAAACTTGTTCTAACAAGAACTCAATCAAGGATTCAACAACTGACAAACATTCAATGAGTACAAGAGAATGCAAAGAAGAATCCAAGAAAAGACAGGGAGAAAGAGAAAATACCCAAATTGTCCTGACAAAACAAGCAACTAGAAAGGGAAATTTTCACATTTCTGAAAAAGTTTCAAGCTCCAATCAAGAAAATAAGGGGTGATAGGTACCAAATCTCAACCTAAAGAACTTCAAAAACCATCCACAAATACTGGGTAAAGAATTCCACAAGACAGGCTGAAAAAATATGAGCAGAAAAGGGCAAAAAACCTCCAAAATAGAGACTAGCGCTCCTTGTCTCAAGGGTACAGAGCGCTGCAGCCTTCCCTAAAGCACTATAGGGGAGTGTTGATGATAGATCAGCTCTTTGATATGGCATACAGGGGGGCTTTCATCTTCCCATAACCTAAAAAAAAAGAGCCAAAAAATGCGAAAAAACTCACCCATAATGCATAAACATTGGTGAAAATGTAAGTGAATATGGGAGAAGGGTAATGGATCATAAACAAGCAGTAAAACTCATCTAAAAGGTGGGTAAAGGGTAGTGACAAAACCAAGGGAAGGAAACCAAAATTGAAAGCTTCAGTCCCTAGTGGAGTCGCCAATTTCTGTTACAGGAAAATCCCCCTTTGGACAAGTGGATTTCCTCTTGAACCCTAAATCTCTAAGATCAAGACAGAAAGGTGCTAACTTTGGTCACTGACATCCTTTTAAACCTATATAAGTCAATCAAAATAGAGAAGAGGAAGAAGGTTTAACTTTTTACGATGTTTTTCCTTGCCCAGTCCAAGTTGAGCCTTGATCCCCAAGCTCTTCAACAAGTCTTGCAATCCAATAACAACAAAGACAAAACAACTTCCTATTCTACCATGATTAATTCAAAACTAGATCTATCTATCAAAGACAAGTTCATGTAGGCATACACAACCTTGAAAGAAACAGGCCAATCACATGTATTAATGAGAGCTCAATAGCAATACTTAAAGACCTTTGATCAAGTTGCAACAGCCTGTTCCAACTCTCCTTGTCCAACCCCTTGCTCAAATAATCCACAATCAAAATTACTATGCCTCATTGATTATCTCCCTTGAGATCATAAGTTTGATGCCTTCCATGTCCCCAATACCACTTCTCATGAGATCATAAGTTAGATATATCTCAAACTCCATATTTTTCACCATGAGAAGGACTCCTTATATAAGCTTGGAGAGACCCAACCACCTTAGAGATTCTTGGGATAGGTTGAGGATCCTTCTCCATCGGTTGTGGATCTTCCCTAAGATCCAGCCTTGACCTCAGATTCAAATCCAACCAACTCCAGAGACGAGGGGGATTTTTCCCTGATTTTCCTGAACAACCCAAGATTTCCTCAAACAACCCAACACTCCCTCAGAATGGAGCACAGAGTGTTGCAACTCTCCCCCAAAGAAGGGTAGGGAGCGTTGGCACTCCCTTATAGTGGTTAGGGGAGCGCTACCCAAAATTTCCTTAAACAATCCCAGTGCTCCCCCAGAAGGGTGCACAAAGTGCTGGAATGCTCCCCCAAAGAAGGGTAGGGAGCGATGGCACTCCCTGACAGTGGGTAGGGGAGCGCTGGCCTTCAAAATTCATTTTTAAGTGGGTTTTTTCATGGAAAAAGATTTGTACTCTTCATCAGATGATTTCTCCTTCTTAAACCAGTCTTTGAGGGTGTCTTCAAGTGTTCCTTGTGATGTCTTTCAAGACACGACATAAGCAAGATGATTCTATGATGTCTGCGACACTTGTGACACTTGTGGCCAAAATGCGACACTTGCGACACTTGTAATGACGACAATAGGTCATAATTGAAATGAGTAATTTTGATGTGTAACAAGGGCGCTTAGAGGATCAAATCCCTCTAGTGGTGTTTCTCCATGATAGTTTTATCCCTGAATGTGAGAGGGTTGGGGGTCACCCCTAAAAAGATTTCCCTCCAAAGGATGTTAAGGATGTATAAGCCGGATATCATTATTTTTTAGGAAACCATGGTTACTGGTGCCAAAGTTGTTGCTTCTCTTTCTTCATGCCTTCTTGGGTGAAATTTTGTACCCTGGATGTTGCGATTCAATCTAGTGGTCTGGTTTCAACTTGGAATGTGAGTTTTGAGGTATTTAATTCATATATGTTTAATGTAGGCATTCTGATTGAAGCGATCACCCAAGATTTGTAGAAAACCTTTCAATTTTTCAATGTTCACGGGCCGTATATGGAGCATAAATCTTTCTGGTATGATTTGGAGGAGCATATAATTTTAAAGGACCCTCGGCTTATAATGGGGGATGATCTTAATCTTATAATGTCTATTTGGGAAGTGTGGGGTGTCTCAGCTAGGTTGGATCCTTTTGTGTCATTCTTTTCTCATTTGTTTTAGTTATCCAAATTAGTGCATATCGAGCCAGTTTCTTTGGCTCCAACTTGGAGGAATGGCTGCTCGGGTGATGTTGGGGTTTCAAAGTGATTGGACAGTTTTTTTTGGATGCATCCCTATTGGAGGGGTGTAATAAATATAGAAGTTGGACTGAGGAAGGTGGCCTTTTTTATCACATGCTTGTTTTGTTACAATTGGGAAGGGGGGACTTGAAACCCCCTAGGCCATTTAAATTCAACCATTAATGGTTGACTTAGGATGGATTTCGTGGCTTGGTAGAGGACCATTAGAAACATTATGACCCTCAGGTGAATGTATTGGCTATAGATCAGTTCATTAATAATTTCAAGACTATCAAGCATTTGGCTGTCGATTGGGATAAGGCTCAAAGAAATCTTCGGAAGGATGAATTTCTATTGGTTAAGGATCTCATAAGGAATTTGTTTCAAAACAATGTGGCAGGGGTCTTCTCGGAGGAAGAATTATCAAAACACAAAATCCTGGAAGCCAACAAGGCTTGATTGCTATCCATTGAGGAATCCACATGGAGATTGAAGAGTCGGGCTATTTGTATTGAGGGTGACCAAAAACCAATTTTTTTCATAAATTTGTCGAGCAAATGAAAAACATTAACACTATCTGAGATTTATATTCTTTGGAAGGGATAAAAATTAGGTCTTTCAAACACCTTGCAGAAGCTGGAAAATGATACTTTGGTAATTTGTTTAAAGTACCTGAAGGAAATCATATTATTGATCAAATCTGAATAGTTTGGGTTTATCCTAATTTCCTTAACAAGGCAACAAATTTGTGAATGGGGGCCCTTGTGAAAAGAGGATCTTAGGGAGGTCTTGGTGGGATTCAAGTGGGATAAGAGTCCTGGTCCTGATGGGTGGACTATAGAGTTTTATCTGGCCTTTTATGATCTTTTGGCAGATGACTTGTTGAGGGTGGTCGAAGAGTCTAGGGTGTCTCGAAGAAGTTCAGGTGCCCTTAATGCCACTTTCTTGGCTCTCATTACTGAGAAGAATAATCCAATCTCTTTTGGTGACTTCTGTCCAGTTTCTCTATGTAATCTAAGCTAATATCCAAAGTCCTTGCATTTATGAGGAATAGTTTGGGTTCCTTTTCAAGAGGCAGATATTGGATACTATTGGTTCGACATAAGAGTGTTTCCACTCAATTAAAAAGATGAAAATTCCCGCGGTGGTGATGAAATTGGATTTGGAAAAATCTTATGACAAGGTAAGCTAGACTTTTCTTCGGTTGGTCTTGTTGCAGATTGGGTTGAATTTAAATATTGTAAATTGGAGCATGGGCTATGTATCCTCAACAAATTATGTAGTGTTAATTAATGGTTCCCCATCCCAATTTTTCAAAGCCTTATGTGGGTTGAGGCAAGGGTTTTCATTATCGTCATTCTTGTTTCTTCTTGCAATGGAAGGCATGAGTAGACTCCTAGAGGAGGTCAGAGTCAGTGGTAAGATTAAGGGAGTCCAAGTGGCAGATCAATTTTGGGTGTCTGAATTTCTCTTTGGGGATGTTGTTTACTATGTGGAGATGGATATGTCAGGTAGTGGAGGTCTACAAAGAGCATTCTTGACCAATTTTATAATGCGCAGGGATGGAAATTAGCAATGTGAAATCCACCTTTCTATATAATAATATTTCGTCAGAGGTAATTGAGCAGATAAGTTTGTTGTTTTCTTTTAACAAGAACCAAATGGATTAAGGCTTAAAATACTTGTGCTACTATCTAAAACCAAATGATTATAGGGTAGTGGATTGGTTATGGTTGGTTATAAACATTGAAAAAAGGATAAGGTGTTGGTGTTATAGATGGCTCTCTATTGGTGGTCATCTTATACTCATCAAGTCAGTCCTTGAAAATATCATGGTATATTGGTTTTCTCTTGCTTATGTGCCTAAGAGCATTATTGATCTTATTCATAAGGATTGTTTTAGTTTTCTTTGGTATGGTAATAAAAAAAAGGAGGGAATCCCCTTGGTGAAGTGAAAGTCTTTGGATGAACCCAAAAACTATGGCAGATGGGGGTTGAAAAACATTTTTTCTGTTTGGGGAAGCATTGGTAGCTTCGAGTCTTTGGAGTATTTTGTTCATCAACGGGATGTGGGGTAAATTGACGAAAAAAAAATATTTTCTCGATCACACTATGGAACAATGGATTAGATTAGAAGCAAAATCTGTAAGGGGTGTCTCTAATATATGGAAGGACTTGGTTCGGGATTTCCCAATCCTTGGTAGGTGGGTAGCTTGGAAAATTGGCAAGGGAGATTGAGTCATTCTAAGATAGGATCCATGGGTAGGAGGTGATGATTATTATGCTCTCTCTATTGCTTTGAGGGAACAATTGAGGGATACAAGCTTCTTTTATCTTACAGAAGTCAATGTGCACGGTGAAATAGCGGGCAATAATCAAGTTTAGCTTTCGACGGAAATGATTGGATTGCAAGGTAATATGACCCAAGAATGGAGAAGATACATTCAAGGTATTAATCGATGTGCTATGTTGGTGTTTGATGATGAGGATTAGTTAGTGTGGTATAGGAATAGAGCTACTGGAATTATCACTGGAAATCAGGGGTATGAGGCTCTTTATCTTTTGAATGGAGAAGGAGGAATTAAATGGCGGTGGACTATTGTTTGGAAATGGCGTAAATTTTCATTTTTGTGTGCCTAGTTCTGGAAAACAAAGTATTGACTTGGGATAACAGACAAAGTTGGGCCTAGCAGGGTCCCAACATGTGTGTACTATGTGAAAAGGATGAAGAAACAATAAACCATCTCTTTATCTCGTGTCCCATTACAAATCTAGTGCGGTAAGAAGTTTTATTCTCTTTGGGTCACCTGAGGTCTTAGAGTGCAGGCCTATTTGAGTAGTGTTTGTCACATTGGGTTCATGATGTTAGATTTAAATGTTTGAAAGAGATACCGACATACATAACTTGGGGTTTATGGTTACATACAAATCTTGTGTTATTTGAAGGGATTAAGAGGTTAACTATTGTGGTGGCGAATATGATCCAAGTTGCATTTGGCGAACAACATCGTAAAGTGGGACCTTCCAATATCACTCTAAGACACATCCCCTCTTTCAATCTAGATATTACCTAGAGTTATTTCGATGGTGTGTGTCAAGGCATGCTAGGTGTTTGTGGCACGGGTCATGTTATTTATTTCAATTATGATGAGTACTCCTGGCTTAAGATTCGATCTGGTAATGGTACTACTACTCATGCAAAGTTAATGGCACTTTGGGCAGTATTAAAAATTTCTAGGGATAAAGGTTTGAGGGATATTCAGGTAGTTGGAGATTCACAGGTGGTTATCAAGTGGTTTAAAGGAATTGCTCGCTTGGAATTCTTGGTGCTCTCTCATTGGCAATGCAAAATAAGAGAGCTCCATGTAGCTTTTCACTTGGTTCACATACAACATATTTACAAGGAATTTAAATATCAGGTTTTTTGACTATCAAAGGACACCATTGCAATCAATGAAGGGATTTTACAGGGCAGGGAATTTAGAGGGGGAGTCTTTGTGTCGGTCTTCCAAGAAGTTTTATTTTGATAGCTCTCTACAGGTGATTTTTGGATAAGTCAGTCTTTTGATGCTATGTTAATGAGGGATGATTTGGAATGACAATAATATAACTGATAAGTTTATCATGATGGATCAATGCCTATGAATAGGTTTTTATTGTTGAATTCTGATATCAATCTAGAAGAAGTTGTAGGACCAGAGCTCATATGAGGCATATGAATAGGTTTTTATTGTTGAATTTTGATATCAATATAGAATTATGAAGCATTTCATCAAAAACAAAAACTTGAGTACAATGACGTCGCCACACATATGGCTCGTTTTTACTCAATAAAAAGTTAGTTGAGTCAATTGAATGAAATGTGTATCTTCATGTATTCTTGCACGAGATATATTAAAGGTTTCAAACCACTTTCATTTGATTAGTATTGGCTTAAATGATTCCCTATATTCTATCTCAATAGTTTTATGTATACTTCCCACATATTCCAATTCACTATCAATAGCATTCTTATTTGAAGCATGCGTGCAACTAATTTATCGGAATGCCACAACTCCACAATCTTATGTCTTTCACTTCTCATCCACCTTTTCCACCCAAAAATGATGGCCATATGCATACATTGAGGGGTAGAAGTGTATATGTTATAATTTCTAAAATTATATGTGATGTAAATGATGACATGTTTATCAATAAAAAACAATATATTTGTATACAACTAGTATATATCAAGACAAGATAGTTGTTTTAATAATTCAAACACAAATACAAACATTATTCACTGTACTTGTATACAGTTATATGCAATTATAATTATTTATTTATTTGGTCAAGGACGAAAAATAACATATATACCTTCGTGTAAGCACATCCTCTAGCAATGAATACTACATCTACATGCATTTTAAGCTCTGTGATACTTATAGTATTGCATTTCTCTTATATGTGTTTTTTTACCCAACCATTAGTGCAATGATTTGGCCAACACTCGTCAATCCATCCAATGACACTTTTCCTCAATTGTTTATTTTGAGACTCTTAATCTCTTCCTTTTTGTTCTTTCTCATAAGACTCTACCTAATATTCTATTGTATTTGAATTGTATAAGATGAATATATCTATTGATTCTATCTCATTGAAATATGTAGATGAACAATTTAAATAATTATAATAAGAGGATGTCATGAGATACCAAGATAAGTGTATTCAATTGATAAAATATTGTGTTGATCATAATAATTATATTAGTTTGTTTATGAGTAAGAAATTTTCACTATCATCTATGATTCCTTGTTAAGGTGCATCATTATCCATTTGTCTCCAACACTTCTTCTTCACTTTTCTTCTCTTTTTTTTAGTCTTCAACCTTCTATACGATGGTGTATTATCATGAAGTGAGTTTAGGTATTCACTTGCAAAGTTGAAAAAATCTAAAAGAACGTATCCCTCCACCATGCAACCTTTTGGTCATGCTCGTTGCCTTACAAATGCTTTTAATTCCTTTCTATGAAAAACATCCATCTAGTAATAAGAACACATGTGAATTCAACGTCATCCATTAAATACACTAAAAGGTATATTAGAATATCCATAAAGCTTGACGGTAATTCTTTGTCCAAGATGCAAACTATTTCTACAATCTCTTCTCACCATCAAGGAGTATAATCAACAATATCCTTTGAAATCATCCACCTATACTGAAATTAATATGAAAAACAACATAACAATACCATTTTCAATATTACTTATTATTTAAATATTTATAAGATTCAATAAATATTTAAATAATTAGTTTGTGATTAATATTGAACAATTGTTCAATATTATTTATTATTTAAATATTTATAAGATTCAATAAATATTTTAAAACTAGTTTGTGATTAATATTGAACAATTGTTGCATAAGTGGTAGTTCAATCAATATTATATAAGTGGTTATTTTCAATATTACTTATTATTTAAATATTTATAAGATTTAATAAATTTAAGAACTAGATTGTGATTAATATTGAACAATTGTTACATAAGTGGTAGTTTAATCAATATTATATAAGTGATTATTTTTTAATGCAATGATAAATTAATTAGTAATAGAGTTAGTGATAGTTACCTTACAAAATCACGCAATCTTTTCATGCTTACTCATAAATCTTTATGGAAGTTTCCATTGCAACAAACTTGAAAAGCTACAGAATAAAGACATTGCATAAAAGAAGTATCACCTGAATTAAATGTTGGAATTTATAGCAATATTTTAGTTGTACATAGTGAGAGTGTGCTTATATATAAGGTGAATTTGTTTATAATCACGAGACAAAATAACACACTTGCAATAGGTTATGGTGGTCACTAGACTTGAGATCAGTGACATGTCCATCAATAGTAAAGGATTTTTTTAATGGAGAACCATATTTAATTGGATTCATTGTGATAAACATAACATTTTTTACAAATTGCACCTCATTTTTATTCAATAACCATCTTATTGCTCCAAAAGTATGTTGATTTTACATTTCTTCAACATACTTTGGCCATGCATACTTCTATGTATATGATCCCTTCAAGTAATTCCTAATCAATATATTATTAGCCATTTCTTCAAAGGAAACATGTATCCAAAAAGAGGCATACATGTTTTTTTTAAATGTGTATTGAGTCTAACAAATGTGTTATATTTAAGTCCTTCAAGTATGGCAGTCTATAGAATTTAGATAGTCTATAGAATTTAGATAGTCTATTTACTCAATTGAAATTGTCTACTTATATTTGAATTAAGTATGAAATGCAGCATAATGATGTGATTTTCAATATTATTTATTATTTAAATGTTTATAAAATTCAATATGTATTTAAGAATTAGTCTGTGATTAACATTGAAAAATCATTGTATATTTTTCAATGCAATGATAAATTATTTGGTAATAAAGTTAGTGATATTTAACTTACAAAATCGAACAACCTTTCTATGGTTTTTCGTAAGTCTTTAATGAAGTTTCCATTGCAACAAACTTGTAAAGTTATATGATAAACACACTACAAAAAGAAGTATCATCAGACTACTTTGATTGTTGGCGGGAACTTGTCAATGACAGAGACATGTGTTAGGGTAGGTGGTGTTTTTTTATGGAGGAGAATCTCCTCGATTACGGAGACTCGGATTCTTGGATATTGCCATCAGGGTTGGAATTTGATGGGCAAAATGCCCGTCATAGGGCCTTTTGCCCGTCATTTACGGTTAAAATTTTCGGCTTACCATCACTCTGAACGGGCAACCAAGTCCCCTCAACGTATTTATCACGTTTAATAAATTTTATAAAACGTTATTATAAGTCGGCCTCAGATATGTATAAAACATTATTATAATCTAGTTCTATCACTCGATATGTGTTGTTGGAGGCAGCCGAATCTAGCGTACCATCAAGGATCCTTCTCGATCGGGCTAAGTCAACACATGTTCATCCTTCACATGCCATAAGGAATATCTTAAAGAGAGTGCGGGAGTTGGTTTACGAGGAATTGCACGGAGCCACCCACCAACAATCGGAAATGTTTCCATCGAAATACTACAGTACCCTGAACACAATTAAATTTTAATCGTAATATATTGCATTAACCTTAATACTGATACAATTAATTGTGAAATTGTACACTTACTCAAGTGGTTCAAATTTCAGGGTTTTTTCTTTTGATCGGGCGACGACACTGCTACAGGAGTAATACGCCAATTCTAACTCTCAATGCCCTGAACACAATTAAATTTTAATTGTAATATATTGCATTAACCTTAATAATAATACAATTAAGTGTGAAGTTGTACACTTACTCGAGTGGTTCAAATTTCAAGTTTTTTTCTTTTGATCGGGCAGCGACACTGCTACAGGAGTAATACAATAACTCTAACTCTCTAGAGTCTAACCTCTCTGGAAATTTACAAGTTGCCATCACTTTAATCATTAAAGAATTGGATACATATCATGTTTCATGGAAAATTACAAGTTGCCATCACTTTAATCATTAAAGAATTGGATACATATCATATTTCATGGAGAATGCTTAGAGAGAGAAAAACAACAGAAAAAGCTTAGAGTGAATTGTAACTGGCATACACACACCTACAGGACAATGTTAGGCCCTCAAAGTGGTATTTAATAATTGAATACATATCATATTTCATGCAAAATGCTCATACGCAGAGAAAAACAACAAAAAATGCTTAGATTGAATTGTAAATGGCATACACACAACTACAGGACAATGTTAGGCCCCGACAGAGTGGTGTTTATTGTAGGGCGATGTAAGAGAGTGTTAGCGATATTTCTCGTAGAGGGGGGTTAGAATGCAAAAAACGGGTTAATAACCCACTTATCCTAAGTTTGGGATGCAAACGCACCTGTAGTAAACAACAAGCGGATCTGGACGGCAGGCATCCGCGTGCCCAGATCAACGGCGTACAGGCGATTCCGGACCCCCCCCGCCTTTCTACCTTTAAGCGGAGGGGGGGGGTCCGGAATCCGGGGCGCATCTCTTCAACGACCATGATCATAGCGCCCGGATCAACGACGTACAGGCGATTCCGGACCCCCCCCGGCCTTTCTACCTTTAAGCGGAAGGGGGGGGGTCCGGAATCCAGGGCGCACCTCTCTGACGGCTAAGATCAGCGCGCCCGGATCAACGATGCTCGGACAGTCTCAGCCTCCTCAACAACTCTGCTTTTAACCCTGTGGGCCCCTTCCCCGTCGTGTCGCCTTTTTCGCCTCCTTGCCATCTGTTCTCCTCCTGGACGTGCAATGAGGCTCGCTCCCTTTAGCCTTTCCTCATCTTCCGACATCTGTCCACCTCCCATCTTCTGGTCCATGTGGTCCCTCCCCCCATATCATCATCCACTCACCTTCTCGTCCCCTGCCATGTGTCTCCTCCACCTCAACACCATCCACCATGTACTTTTACTCCTGCACTCCCTGTTGTTTCCACCTGTGTCCTGTCCATCTCCCGTGGCATTCCTCATCCCGCCATCATTCTAGCCATAAGGGTCCCGCGCAGCAGTCCAGCGAAGCAGCATCCCAAGAAAGACCGTTCAGCTGATCCAGGTGGCACCATTGAGTGGCCTCCATGTCCCAGAAGATAGAGTTGACCGAGGTCGTCCCCAATCCCAAGGAAGTAGTTATTATCGCCGTGAAGGTGGTTGAACGTCACCTTCTTCCTTAAATGGAAGATCAGGAAAGGACAAAGCATACAAGCAGACTGATAGTCCTTCCTGACGGAGATTGCGTCTGGTAAACCACTGCAGGACAGTCAGAAGTCCCATTGCGTCTATCGTAAGTGCACGATCATCTAGAGTCTGCATGCGCAGACTGTCAGAAGACATGCAGACGCAATTTTTTAAATGCAGCGTCTTGTTTTTGCTGCTTTTGTCTTGTTTTGGCTATATGTAGGCATTTTTGCCATTTTGTAAAGCATCGATGGTAGAGCTAAGCTCCCGACTGTAAAGTTTCAGTGAACATTCTAGCTTCTGGGTCATGTATCTGTGTTTGAGACTTCTTGGTTTATAACAAACAGTTCTCCTTCTTCCATCTTTGTTTCATCTTATGCCAGAGAATCCACAGTCGAAGGATTCGTGTGGATTTAACAATCTTGTTATGATAAAGGATTTGTTGTGACATTGTTGTGCCCTCTGGTTTTCTGTGTTTGAATGTAAAAGGATTTTGCGTTTGAATGCATTCTTCTCCAGTCTATGATGAACCTGATGTTTATGATAGACCTTTGCACCTTTCTCATGCAAGTCTTCCACCTACTCACCCTTTATTTGCAACTCACTGTTTGGAGTTTATGCAAGACCTCACTCGTTCGTGCATGCCCGGACTAGTTTCTGAGTTGAGACGATACTGTTATGAGTTTCCCCCATTTGATCACCCCTTTCAAACAAATCGTGACATTAAATTGATGGGCATCGGGCTCTGCTCCTGCTAGCAATCCAGGAGTGACTTCCGGCTCAAACAGAGAGGACACAACCCACATTGAGATTCACAGTGTTCAAATTTCAGTACACTTCCTAAATTCACCCTTAAAGTATGAATTCACCCTAAAAATTAGTTTCAATTATGATATGTTGTGCCAATTCTACCTATCAGCTACCTTGATGTAATGATTCTACCTATCATCTACCTTGATGTAACCAACTCTAGGATTTTAAGAATACCTTTACTGTTTACTTCCACATATGACTTGACATCCTTGTCCAAGTTTTAGTCTTTATTTATTTTCCCCCGAGGGGATATCTTTAGTTTTAGTCTTTATTTATTTTTCCTTGAGGGGATACCTTTGAAACGGAAGGAGCTTGAAGCGGTGAATGGTGCCCAGTGCCACCATTTACTCCACCTGTGCACTAGTCCCTCTAATACATTGTACAAGTCTTTGAAGGGTTTATGTGATGGTATAATCTTGTTTATATGATATGTCTCAACTAACAACCTCTGCTCACAGTTCTTTTATTTCCATTAACTGCCTCAACGAATAGCATCGTCCCTCACTCTTTTATTCCCATTAACTAGACATAATTGAACTTGGCGTCTTATTTGTAAGAAAATGATTAAGACAAAAAGAAAGATCCATTTTTACATCAATAGGTACAAGTGATTATAAAAAATAGTTATTGGAACATAAGCATGGAGGTTAATATAATGAATTTGGTTTGGTTTAGCTGTATGTATCAATTCTATGTAAGAATTTGGATTGGGCGATTCTACGTGTGTATACCTGGTAAGTATTTCGTCCTTTTGAATAGTTGGATCTTAATTATTTTTTTGGAAAATTTGTAACTTTAAAATTTTTGTTTCAAATATTTGTAAATTTTCTATAGCCTTGTGAATCTAGTATATAGCTATTAAAAGATATAAAAGATACATTGAGTAGAATATTAACCTTTTGAATGAATGGATCTCAATTATTTTTTTGGAAAATTTGTTACTTTATAATTTTTATTTAGGATATTTGTGATTTTTCTATAGCCTTGTGAATCTAGTGTATGTCTAATAAAAGATACATTGAGTAGAATATTGTGTTAATGTAAATTTTAGTTATGATCCTTTCAAATTAACTCCCTAGTAAAGAGTTTGCTTGAAGGTAACTATATGTTCCCTTATTAAGGAGTTTGCATGAAGGTAACAATATATTGGAATCTACTTTTAGTTAAATCATCCTTAGTTTAGTTTTATTTCTAAGTGGAAAAAAAACTGAAAATAAAAGGAGTGAGACAATTATATAGAGTATTTAAATCTTTTTTCCAATCAAAACTGCAATCAATTTTAAATTTCCATTTTATTTATGAAAAAAAATTAAATATTCCATTTTTCAAGTAAATAATTGTCACCAAAATCTAATTATAATTTATTTTTTCTTCTGAAATTGTAATTTTTTTATTGTTGAAATTGCATTTTTAAAAATGTATAAATAAATTTTAAATTTTTAACAAGATTTTAAACAAATCTAATAAAAAAAAGTAACAAACATAATAAAAAAATAAAATATTTAAATTACACCTTTTTTTTCTTTTATTTGATTGAGTCTTGACTTCTTTTTTCTAATGCACAAAGACATGTTCTCCAACTAATTACAATAGAAATATGTACAACTTTTGTTTCTTCCATGAAAGTAATTGAGTTTAAAAAAAAATTCTTAAAAATCTTAGTAAGTATAGTGATTTGTTTGAAACCTTTCTTAGTATTCTTTGATGATATACTCTCCTCGTTGATATACTCTTATTATCTCTTTTGGAGTAAACATCGAAGATAAAATTAATGAGAAATGGAATAAGTGCATGTGAAATTGATCTCTAACCTACCACCTCCAAAGATGCTTAATTTTTTAATCAAAACTTCTTTATTGAAGAGTTAATTTCTTATCAAAACTTCATTGTTGAAGGCCACAAATTTAAACATAACGTTTTTGGACGGGAAATATATATACCAAAACGTAAAAAAAAAATTGTTTGACGAGTAAAGAGGAATCCAAATTCCAACCCTGATCGCCATCAATCTTTCACATGGACGAAGAGTTCAAAGAGATTTTCCGGTGTACAACGGGCAAAGTTTGAGGCCAAGAGATTGTATTCAGGCAAGCATGTGGGCAGTGGTTGTAATAGAGGGGTGTTTGTCGGCATTCAAACTGATCAGGTGGATTATGCGCAGACCTTTACTTCGTGTGTGGAGAAGTTGGGGAGCTCGGCCTCGAAATCTCTATCGAGTTCAGGTGATGCTATCAATAAGATCAATGTGTAAAAAAGGAAACAAAAATCTCTCAGGGTGAAGGAGGGAAAGGTCTACTTGGTTTTAGGGCATGATATTGGATTGGATATGGTGAAAACCTTGGCTATTAGGGCGTTAGTCGGAAAATTTATGAGGAAATTGATGTTGCGAACACATCTAGTTGTTTGTTTGGAGAATGGTCACTTAATATCAAAGTGTCCCGTGGAGAAGGTGATTGCTAAACCACGAAATTCATGGGATAAAAAAACTAAATGGTTTTTGTCGAGCATGCCAGTGGATGGACCATTGTCGATTCCTCCTCCAAGTCCTTTGAGGGACTGCGGTCATGGTTAGGTTCAACCTGTTCCGGCTTCGGAAAGGGAGGTTGTTTTGAATTCACAATTTCTAGTTTTGGGTTCGATGGAGGCATTTGAGAAAGGTATGTCAAATCATTCCTCTCCTTCTCTTTTTTTGGGTGGGAATGATAAGCTTGATATTGGGGTTTCTCCTGCTTCTGGGTTGCTTTATTCTCCAGAACTTCCTAAGGTCTGGAAGAAGATCATGTTTTGGGTAGTCATTGTCCTCGGGATGTGTCCTATAATTCTAATAATGCAGCAGACTCAGTTAGTGGAGGTTCTCCAAGGGTGTTCTCTCAGGAGCCTTCATCTTTGCCTTGTGAATTAAGATCGAGGGTCCATAAGAAAGCAAAGGAGATCGAGGGTGGTAAATGGAGGCTTGGATCATTTGGATGATATTCCTTTTCATGTGGGGCATAAGTCCTTCATTTCGAAGGCAAAATTAAAATCCTCGAAAGAGGTTTTTCAGGGTAAACAACAAACTATTTACAGGGCGCTTAGAGGATAAAATCCCTCTAGTGGTGTTTCTCCATGATAGTTTTATCCTTGAATGTGAGAGGGTTGGGGGACACCCCTAAATTTTTTTCCCTCCAAAGGATGTTGGGGATGTATAAGCCGAATATCATTATTTTTCAGGAAACCAAGGTTACTGGTGCCAAAGTTGTTGCTTCTCTTTCTTCATGCCTTCCTGGGTGAAATTTTCTACCCTGGATGTTGCAATTCAATCTGGTGGTTTGGTTTCATCTTGGAATGTGAGTTTTGGGGTAGTTAATTCATATATGTTTAATGCAGGCATTTTGATTGAAGGTACTGCCCAAGATTTGGAGAAAACCTTTCAAATTTTCAATGTACACGGGACGTATATGGAGCGGAAATATTTCTGGTATGATTTGGAGGAGCATATAATTTTAAAGGACCCTGGGCTTATAATGGGGGACAATCTTAATCTTACAATGTCTATTTGGTAAGTGTGTGGTGTCTCAGCTAGGTTGGATACTTTTGTGTCATTATTTTCTCATTTGTTTTAGTTATCCAAATTAGTGGATATCGAGCCAGTTTCTTTGGCTCCAACTTGGAGGAATGGGTGCTCGGGTGATGTTGGGGTTTCAAAGAGATTGGAGAGTTTTTTTTGGCTGAATCCCTATTGGAGGTGTGTAATAAATATAGAAGTTGGATCGAGGAAGGTGGCCTTTTTTTTATCACATGCTTGTTTTGTTGCAATTGGGAAGGGGGATTTGAAACCCCCTGTGCCATTTAAATTTAACCATTAATGGTTGACTCAGGAGGACCATTAGAAACATTATGACCCTTTGGTGAATGTATCGACTACAGATAAATTCATTTATAATTTCAATACTATCAAGCATCTGGTTGTCGATTGGGATAGGGCTAAAAGAAATCTTCGCAAGGATGAATTGTTATTGGTTGAGGATCTCATAAGGAATTTGTTTCGAAACAATGTGGGAGGGGCCTTCTCGGAGGAAGAATCATCAAAACACAAAATCTTGGAAGCTAGTAAGGCTTGATTTCTATCCATTGAGGAATCCACATGGATATTGAAGAGTCGGGCTATTTGGATTAAGGAGGGTGACCAAAAGACTAATTTTTGTCATAAATTCGTCGAGCATAGGAAAAACATTAACATTATCTGGGAGTTAGATGGTTTGGAAGGGACAAAAAATAGGTCTTTCAAAGACCTTGCAGAAGCTAAAAAATGATACTTTGGTAATTTGTTTAAAGAACTTGAAGGAAATCATATTATTGATTAAATGAAAATAGTTTGGGTTTATCCTAGTTTATTTAACAAGGCAACAAATGAGTGAATGTGGGCCCTTGTGAAAAGAGGAGCTTAGGGAGATCTTGGTGGGCTTCAAGTGGGATAAGAGCTCTGGTACTGATGGGTGGATTATAGAGTTTTATCTAGTCTTTTATGATCTTTTGGCAGATGACTTGTTGAGGGTGGTAGAAGAGTCTAGGGTCTCCGGAAGAATTTCAGGTTCGCTTAATGCCACTTTCTTGGCTCTCATTACTAAGAAGAATAATCTAATCTATTTTGGTGACTTCCGTCCAATTTCTTTATGTAATCTATTGTACAAGCTAATACCCAAAGTCCTTGGAATTATATTAAAAGGTATTCTTTCTTCTTGCATTTATGAGGAATAGTTTGGGTTCCTTTTCAAGAGGCAGATATTTGATACTATTGGTTCGACATAAGAGTGTCTCCACTCAATTAAAAAGATGAAAATTCTGACGGTGCTGATGAAATTGGATTTGGAAAAATATTATGAAAAGGTAAGCTAGAATTTTCTTCGGCTGGTCTTGTTGCAGATTGGGTTGAATTTAAATATTGTAAATTGGATCATGGGCTATGTATCCTCAACAAATTATGTAGTGTTAATTAATGGTTCTCCATCCCAATTTTTCAAAGCCTTGTGTGGGTTGAGGCAAGGGTGTTCATTATCATCATTCCTTTTTCTTCTTGCAATGGAAGGCACAAGTAGAATCCTCAAGGAGGCTAGAGTCAGTGGTAAGATTAAGGGAGTCCAGGTGGCAGATCAATTTTGGGTGTCTCAAT